>UELX01000360.1:0-85775 GCA_900480035.1 Eupelmus urozonus | reverse complement strand
ATATTATATTAATAATATATATTTATATATTTATATATTTATATACGTTTCAAGCGTTCTATATATCATACTAATTCTCTACTTAATGACTAAGCTCTCGCATATCCTCAAAAAATTCATACATGATTCAGCAACTTTTTCCGCCGGTACCTCAACTCTTTCTCTCTTTTGTATCCCCCTTCAACTTCTTTTATCAATTTTTTTTTGTCATCGACTTCGCGCTTGTATCGCGATAAAACTGGCCATGCCTTCTTATTTTTTTTTCTTTTATTTCCATAAATATACAGACAAATAACTCGAGTAAAGCCATCGGAACAAAGCGACGCACGCAAAAATATCGTCCCTTCTTGTTTACTAACATTTTTTGGATGGAATCCGTTGCCACTTTTTCTCTTTAACGGTATAGGTATAACTAATGCGTTAGTTCAATAAATAAAACAAAACAATATATTATCATTTTTAATAACAAAGAAAGAAAAAACTTCGATCTTTTCGAGCGACGCTCTGTTCCAATAAGTTGCGCTAAGTGTGTCCATTTTTATCCTTTAATTCAAAGTGTCCCCCAACTAGTGTTCGCATTTAATTTTACTTTTTATTAACATGATTATTAAAAACTCGTCAATACAACGTTATTTTACTCTTTGCCTCATCGCACACGCTCTTTAGAACTTTTCGTTTTTCACTCTCTTTTAATATCCCAAACCAAATATGTCTTGTGCTTATATAAAGTGTGTAAAATGAATGGTTTTATTATCGATAAAATTCTTCCGTATGTTTTTCTTTCTGTTCCTTTCGTTAACTGTAATAAGTAGTAAATTTTCTTTGTGCAAAAGAAGGGGCCAGCGTTATATTTGTTATAGAATATCTGGAATAATTAGCTTTCATTATTGCAGAAAAAATTAATATTTTAATAGTAATAACATTTCAATAATATTGAATAGTAGTAAAAATAAATTATAGTATAGTAATTCGTCAAATTGTTTTGTAAATAATGAATAATTAAAAATAATTCCGTTTTTGGTAGTATATTTGACAGTTTTCAATAAAAGAAAATAAATAAATAGTTTTAATAAAAGTAAGCATAGAAAGCTTATTATTACCATTTTATACTAATATAAAAACATGATAAACGCATTGCCGCCGTTATATTTTGTGCGTCTTTTCTATAACGATAATCATCACAATGATCAACCATATTCTAATTATATTATTATAACATCTTTGGTATCATGCCTGAGTCCTTCATTAATAAAAAAAATCAAAAGTGATCAAAAGTGACGGTAGAAAAAAGTATCATATTCATTAATTAAAATTAAAAAGAATCTTTGAAATCAAGTCTTTTGAATGTGCATTGTTTTCTGTCTCGGAAAATCAGTACTAGGAGCGAAGAAACAAAAGGGTTCCAAAATTGGAATTATTTTTTCTGCTGCTCCGATAAAATCGTGAGAAAATGACAACGTTTATTTAGGTATTTGGAAGAAAATGGCAGCTTTTAGTTAGTAGTTTTTTAAAAATGTTTTGTCTTGAATATCTTCTTTTCATTCTCTATGTCGTTACTTGTTCTTGATCAAACACGCCGATTTTCCAATATTCGTAACTCTCAAACAACAGCACAATGACAAATAGAATTTTTCGAAATTTCATTAACTCTTACGATTCTAACATTTTGACTTTAAATTTTACTTTTTCGTATTTTTTTATACAAAGAAAGTCCTTTGTCGAAGGAATAATGTCTCCATCGAAAGACTCAGGTGGACTTTTCGCAATATTGAACTTAATCAGTAAAAAATCTAATATATTGCAATGGTGCACTCAAATTTTTGTGTTGTATTTATATTATAGAAATTTAAATAAATATTTTGTTTTAAGTTATTTCCTGTGTAATTGCAATAATGTAAATATTGCAAAAAATAATATTTGCCAATTTTAATACAAATTAAAGTTTTACTAAAGCGTTTAAAGATTTTTTAAAATAAAAAATCTTTTTTTTTTCAAGCTTTTTTGTTATATCAAAATATAACAAAAATAAAGTTAAGAATATTTAAATGCCGAAATTTGACCTATTACAGGAAAATACAAAAATTCGAGCGTATCATTAGTAACATATGTTTTTACTGAATGATTTACTTTTTACAATTAAAAATTTATCTTTTTAACAATTGAAATACGATTGGTGTTAAAACAAAAATGCAAGCGATATATCAATTCAGGAGTAAGTACGCTCCACTCAAATCTACCAGTCTCATTTATTCTTTATTCTTTAACTTTTAAAAATTCCAGCGCCGCAAAAGTCGCCAAAGGTGCGTCAATTTCTAGACTCGTCCACGCGGAGGAAAAAAATAAAAATGAAGAACATGCATTATTAAAGATACATTATTAAATCTTTCATATTTAAAGATAATTATAAATTTCTACATTTGAAATATACATATCATTTATTTTTTAAATTATTATGGTCAAATTTACTCTTAAAAACAAATTAAAACTTAAAAATAATTACGTATACAATTACAAAAATTATAATCTAGCATGCGGATAAAACAATATTTTTGACTATAGTATATATATAGTAAATTAAATTAAAAAAATTTTAATTCTCCACGCAGTGTCGCAGTCTCGATAATTCATAACGTAATTAATGTCATGGGAAGTTTGTACTGTCCGTCGAGAAAAATAAATTAAAAAATGACTTTTCATCATATTTAAAAAATATAAACTTAAATAAAACAAACGTCCACAAGACTCGTCCGCAGCAATTAGCTCTTTCAGTCTTATGTTTAATTTTTTTTTTTTTTTGTTTGCTCTATTTTAGTTCACATTTATACATCGAGGTCGCGGACGAGTAGCCGATAAACTACATCAATTGAAAATCAGAAACTGCGTATTGCAGTTGTGTGAAAGATGCATGTGTAAACACGTGGTGTTTCGTAAAATTTTTTGTGTATCTGACGACTCAAGCTCTGCTGTTTCACTCTTAAAGTGGGCACCCTAATGCATGGTTTGTTTATATACGCTTATATTTATAGACATCTTTAGAATATTCTTAATATGAAATAAATTAAATATTTTCTTGTACAGCTATGAAACTGTTTTTTTAAAAATGCGAGGGTCAGTCAAAATAAAATTGAAATCACCAATGAAGTTATGTACACGATGGCAAAATTTGAATGTAACTGTTACTAGATCGATATCACAATTTTTACACATTTTCAACAATAAAATATTTTATTTTATTGCATTGAAAAATATTTTATAATTTATTGGAAATTTTTGATGACAGTAAAACACTTAAGACTTTAACTGGGTTTCACAAATATTTTCGTAAAATAGTACAACTATATTTTTATTAAAAATGTTTCTGTCTAATATCGTGCAAATTTTATTGACCCACAGTTCAAGCAAGAAAACTTTTATAATCCAACATTTCAATCGTTCGAAAAAATGGTATAACATTCAGATACTCAACTTTATGGGCAAAGTTATTCTAAACATCTTGTGTAAACAAGAGAGCTTGAAATACGTTTTTACTTTCCGTTTCCAAATCGTATCGCAATCAATACCTCAATTATCCGAATAATGTTCGTCCCGAGAAAAATCATCCCAAGAGAGCGCTCGTGAGTTTTAGTTTGAAAAAAATCCGTCACATCATTATCATTCCTCTTCTTCCACAAACTTTCCACTTCCGTTCGCCTAGAAAAACATCTCGTCATATAGAATATATCACATATGCGTTACTTCTAAACACACTGAAATAAGAAGCACTTTAAGATAGATGTCTACATGCACCATCCGGCCCAGAATAGATGGACTAATTTTTCGTTTTTTTTCTTTCTCTCTTTCTCTTTCTCTCTTAATCGTTTTTTTATCGTCGTCCCCTTAGTCTCGTATAACTCGTAACTGGTGTAGTATAAGTTTTGTATAATATATTTATATATGTAATTATTATGTACATTACCAAGCCCCACTTGCTCTCTGATCTCGAAAAAGTCTCAAGACGCACTCGTTCGCTCTCAACATTCTTTCTATCGCAATCTTTTGCTCTCGCACTCGCTCTCCCTCAACTATTTTTACGTATATATGCGAGTGTTCGAAACGCGCGTTTTCGAAACGTACAAAAAACTAAGTATCAACCTTTGGATATTTCAGTAACAAGTCAATGAATGTTTCAAAGTTCATTATATGGATATTTTCAGTATTTTTCATCTTCCGCTTCTCCGACCACTTTTTAATCTATGATGTCGGTCCATCGCTCGCCGCACTTGTTCTTGTTATCTTATACTTCTTAAAGTCGCTTCTATACAAGCCTACGTTTTATAGACGAAAGAAAAAAAAATCAAAAACGTGAGGGGCAATCTCCACGTTTTCATCCTTGCCGAATGTCAAGACGCTCTCGGTGCATAGTCCAAGAAAGCGCTCCGCGCACATTTTTGTCTGAACTACCGAGCTATTACACACCGACAGTGAATCTCTTTATATAAATGGCTACACGAAATTAATTTTATAATTAAATTAACATAGACGCATTAGTGTTTTTACAAAAAAGAAAGAAAATTTCATTACAAATAAGACAACAACATAATATTTTCAACGTAAACGTAATATAAGTCACCGAACTTATCGTCACTCTATCATCTATTCACACTTTGGCTTTAAAAAATCTGTCGACATATCTTGACGTGTCGAAGCGAAAATTCCGACTAATCTCGTTCGTGAAACTATAATAATTTACTTCCACCGCGTGTTTCCATTCTCGTTCATGAGATTTCCCCCTTTTTCGATAAGTAAAAAAGGGAAAACTGAAAATGGTTTGTCGCGACGTCGATTCTCAGCGTTAATTGACATGTCGAGTCGCGGCGTTTATGATCGAGAGATATAATATTAGTTAATATAATAAAAATGTGGAGATTACTTGCATTTCCTTCTGCATTCTTAATCCTTATCAATACATAACTTGTTTTCCTTGAATAATTAAGCCTAATTTTTTTTATATATAATCAATCAATCGATTACTTATATTTATAGCATGGCTAGATTCTCTCGCTCTGTCTCATTAATCTTGCATCCCTTCGTCAACGAATTTCCACTAAAAATTACATACTAAGAATGCGGAGGTGTTGTAAAACGACGATGACCTGCCTCCGTGGGCTCCTTCATCTTTTATGTTCATTAACTTTTTCCCTTTTTGTTTTGTCAGCAAAGGCCAATGTTTCCACCTCCTCGTCGATAGTAAGGGAGACTATAATAAAAAACGAAGAAAAGTTTTATTGCACCGCATTCGCGCGCGCTCTCTTGCGTAAACTTGGCAGTCGAAGATATATAAAGAAAGAAAAGACCGGACGTATGCGATCCGGGCTTTCTTCTTTTATTCTTACGCTCTTTCCGCTGTCGTTCGGACAAAGAAAACACGTCGCCCTCGAGAGAGCCTCCAGACACTTCGAGTCGTTATATATATTTATATATATTTATATAGGTAATCTAAGATACAAGGAATTAATTCTTAAGCTTTAATGTACAATTTTTTTCGTAATATACAATTGTGTTTTTATTTCAAGCGTTGAAGACACACTCTCGAGACGACCGAGCGAAGCGGAAGTAATCAATAATAATAATTAATAATAATGCATAATAGATCGCATTCGTGCGGAGCAATAAACATTTTCCATAACTTCGGAACCTATTTCAAATTTGCGCATCGTAATCAACGATATTTGTGTGCACCCAGGAAACGATGAGGGAAGTCCTTAAATAAAATGTAAAATATAATCGTCTCGAGCTCCAAATTTAAGATGCGTGTCATCGTTTAACCATTTATAACGTATCTTTGCGTAAAAACTATCATATGTATGTTTGGCAGTCATCAGTTGCTAGATACTTTCTCTAATTGTTCGTACAGCTTCGTTTACACTTGAAGTTTCGGTTGCGCTCAAAATCAGGCGGAATATCATTTTACAAATATGTAGAGGAAAATTTATTGGCGGGTATGAAAATGTACTTTATAAATGATTAAACTCGACCATGTCAACCTTTAAGATATGAAGCACCTTCGAGGCCCTCAATGCGGCAGTGACATAATTTTCTTTTTTGTTCGAACGAATGAAAAAGTCGATTTCTCAAAGACTAAGAAATAAAACATATATTAATACATAAATATTTCTTCTATTTATATATAATAATATTTTATCTTCAATAAAAAATAACTATTATCAAACTTATGACCAAAATGTTATTATTTCAAAGAAAATTAAAAAACAACATCATTATATACTTGCTCAATAACTTATTAACAAAAGAAAGTCATTATAATATGACAGCATACAAATATATTTCTAGATTACGATGGAGATCCAAAAACTAAAAAATATTTCACAATATCATCACCCATTACTTAGTCTGTAGCAAACGACTTTAACATCGACAACCAACACAGGAGCACGCACGAGAGAGCAGCGAAATTTACGCAAGTTCGTAGAGAATCGCCTCTGCGACTCGACGCGTGCAGAGATCCAGATCGGGTGCTCGACCGAGCGAGAACGGCAATACTTTATTTTCGTCCACGATCCACCCGGCCGGTTTACGCATCATCCACTACGATTAACTAGGTACAAAGTAACGAAAGGAAAAATATCTCGCAATATTTACAAAACCCTCGTCCGTTCCCGCTCATGGTGCGCCAAGTACAACGAGCAAGCGTCTCGATCGAGCACCCACGAGCGATCTTCTTTAGTAAGTCATCCGCGGCTGACGCAGCGGTGCGCGCTATTATTATTATTATTAGTAGTAGTAGTGGCTGTGTCGGCGCACGCGAGCGAGGAGGCGAGCAAGGAGAATTCATGCCCGTCGTCCGGCCGCTGGCTGCACTATGACCGGTAGATGAAACTGCAGGGTGGCGTTGGCGGTGGCGGCGAATTGCCACTACCACCGCCCGACTGTACGCAGATGCCCTGCTGACTACCGCCGGCCTGGCCGGACTGGCTACCGCCGAGCGGCACCAGGGTGGGCGACGGCGAGGAGGAGGGTGGCGACGGCGAGCTCGAGGACATGCTTGAAGGCGGCGACGGCGACTCAAGGCCTCGGCCACCACCTGTAATTAAAATTATAGTATTGGGTTAAGTACTTTTTATTGATCAAAGTTTTTTTCTTAGATTATAAATAATATTTTATTGTTTAACATCTAAAAGACATATTGTACGTTTCATATTTTTTTACAAAATAAAACGAAATATGCTTACATCTACTTTATACTTGATAAAATCGACAGCTCCAAACAAAAATATCGTATTTTCTATGCTTATAAACAAGGTCTGATTTATTTATTTGGAGCTGTCAAAATATTTCTTATACTGAAATCGCGAATCAAAGAAAAATATATTAGGAAAATCAGTATAGAAAGATTCTTTTTTGCAAATTATTGAATGAAAGAGGAAATTTTATATATTATTAAATTATATTATTATATAAATATTAAGAAATAATACTTAACATTTTTAACCAACACAAACATACATAATTACAGTTTTTGTACCTACTTAACAATACGTATAGTTAAATCAAAATTCAATAGAAATTTTTACTTTTTCTAAAAGTACTCCAAGGAGCATTTCCAGAAAGTTTCGACACGATTCAACAAGTGGCCGCTAGCAACTTTGAAAGTTAGACAAATATGTTTCAAGTAAAAGGTTCAATTTTTTTAATCTAATAAAATCTCTTGTAAAAGTCAAAATTATTAAGTTGGGAGTCATTTTGAATGTTAAATTAAAATACAATTTTAAGGACACGTTAAATTTTTATTGTGTGTTTTCAATCACACTTATTTAAAATTAATTTTCTGAATAAATAGAAATCTCTTTTCCGTCGATTACCCACCTAATGCCAAATCACGAGTCGAGTGACCCTGATGATGGCCGTGATGATGACCGGACCTGTGCGACGAGCTACCGTTGCTATTATTCCCGCCATTATTCCTCGAGGCTGCTGCCTGCTGCTGGCCGCGGTGCTGGCCGCGCGCTGGCCTGCCCAGGCTACGGTGTCGGCCGGCCGCTGCGGCTGCCGCCGCCTGTGCCTGTGCAGCCGCTGCGGTGCAGCCCCCCTCCTCGCTCGTTTCTCAGAGATAGACCTTCTTGACACTGCGCGTCGTGGCGAAGCCGTCGTTGCGCCTGTTGTAGGCCTGATCGCCCTGATGCGAGCGCAGCGTGCCAAAGTTGTCCGCCCGGGCCGACGGGCCCCGGTAACCGTAGCCGTCTGGGAACTGGAACAGTGTTTCGGCGGGCGTTGGCGGTGGCTTGCGCATCGTGCCCTTGGGCGAGTGTAGTTTCGGCGGTTGTGGCACGAGAACAGGCTCAGCATACGTCACCTCCTCTTGGGGCAGCAGTTTCGGCTCCGGCGCGAGGCGGCTGGAATTTAATAAGAAGGAGCTGCGTCGATTAGCATTTTTGTTTGGTGGTTGTTTCGAATGTGTTAGTTTTCATATCGCATTAATTAATGATTGAGAATTAAAAAAAAAAATAAATAAAATCATTCCATTGTGAGAGGGTTGTGAAAAAATTATATTTTAAATGATTGGTTTTAATTATTTTTGCAATATTTATAATAAACTCCATTCTCAATCAGGAAAATGCTAACAGCAGGATAACAGTACCACGACTGTCTGAGAAGATATTTATGAAAATATGAAAACTATTTGTTTAACATTTGTCCATCATTTAAATATTCTTTTATAATCTAAAAATTTCTTTTACTAGTATGTTTTATTCTTTTGATCTATAATAACTTTTTTTATACAAAGAAACGTGTATTTACCCTCAATATTACTTATGTGTTCTCTTAAAACGACAAAGTTTATAATGCTCACCTATTGACGTTTTGCCGTTGTTCAAAGTACTCGTATTCCGTGTCGGGATAGGGCAGGTTATCGTCCTCGTCTTTTCTGCATTTTCTGCCGCACAGATATCCGGCCGTAAAGCCGACAAGGAGAGCAGCCAAAGCACCTGCTACTACTGCCATCACTAAAGTCTCCACTGAGTACTGCGGCGGCGGCGAGTCGGCCGCCGACACTTCCGGACCTGAAATAGAATTATCAGTGATTATTTATAGTTTTTTTAAATCATAAATTGAAAAACATATCTTGTAATATTGAAGAGATGCTTGTACATATTCAATGGAAGGGGTACAATTCGCCTTACCAGATTCGGCTGTTACTACTTGACAAGTGTTTCTCATTTTTATAAACGTAATAACTTTCTATTATAATAAAAAAGTATCAGCATGTAAAACAAGAAAGAATACATTCCTAAATTTAAAATTTACCTTCATTAATCAACCGCGAATTTTACAATGACGACACTAAGCGCAAAAAAAACTAAAGATAAGCATCCCTCACCGGAATTGCTCTGCTCCTCATCCTGCATGATGTTGATGATCTCGCCGCCCTGACTGTCCTTGTTTGCCACCATCGAGTCTTGTGGGAATTTGTTTTGATTGGCCGATATCGCGCCGACGCTGCCTGCATCTTTGTTCAGGCTTTTGTCGCTGGGGCAGGAGTCGTGTCTGCCAGTTGCGACGCTCTGTAAAAATCGACTAGCATCCGTCGAGGCGGGCCCGACCAGGGCACGGCACTTGCCGTCCACACGGTCCCACGCGCAGTATGGATCCTGGAGTGCCACGCACTCGCCTGTGAGGGAGAAAGAGATGGTTGATGAACGATGGCTTGCAATTTATGGATAACTCATTTTTTTTTTTTATTTATATATTGTCTACAGCAAGGATACGATTACGTATAAATAAAATACAAAAAGTAGCAGATATTACTGTATTAAAATTGGTATTTGATAACTATAAAATTTAATTTACTGCAATCAGGATCTGCTGAAGGAAATTAAATTTCATTAAAGTATTCTTAGAATAAGTCATAGTTTTAAGAATTCTAAATAGGTTATCCAAACTTCCTTTTTAATATTTGAAAAGATTCTTTCTGCTGTTTGATATAAATGAGTCAATTGAATTTAATTTATCAGTATCCTATTTATACTTAGATCTCTTGATTATCTTTTATAAATATGCTTGAAATAATTCTAGAATACTACTTCTTTCGGATAGATTAAAGAAGATGTTTTTTAATACAAGTTTACTTTATAATTTGTTCTTATAAAATAATTTTAAAGCAATGTATACATGCGGTTTCGAAAAGTATACACTTAGCATTAATTATTTCTTAAAAGAGTTCTGAAGATTGAAATTTTGAAGTTTTGTAATACCGCTGTGAATAAATCTACCTCTTCGGATACCGGACCATTGTTTCCGTATTATGAAGTGTAGAAACTTATTTCAATAGAGGCAATGAAGCCTTATGAAAGCTTGAAATTTGAAATGCTTTGAAACTTACGTTATAAAGTTTATGAAAAGTAAATAAAGTGACTAAGAAACCCTTGATAAGAAAAGCTTATAAGATTAAATACTTCTGTTGGAAAAATTACTTTTGAATTATTCTTAAATTAATAGACTAGTAAATTATCTACTAACATTCTTCTCTTATCCGATTCCGAACTTAAAAATCCTAAACTCGCCAACTAAGAATTCTTTTTAGCCTTCCCCAATGCTATTTCTATAGCACACAAACCATCGAAAAGACTCACCGCAAGACAGTATCCTATCACTATAGCAGCGGTGCAGCCTGAGCGCCTGCACCTGGCTGTCCGCGATGACGACCAATCTGCCGTCCTCGAGACCGTCGCCAGCCTGTGAAGCCCTGACTACCTTGATTCCACGAACCGGCACGTTGGCTGGGAACGCCTGGATCTCTTCGATTACCACCTGGCTAACCTTATCCTTGGAGTCGGCAGACTCGGAATTGATGGCTTTGATCACCTTGCCGTTGTCCGTGCCAATGAAGAGGACGTCGTAGGTCTTGCCTCCGGGCGTCTTCACCTGCGGGTCCACCGTGATCTGCGTGAACCTGTAGCTGTTTAAGAGACGGCGGTTTTAGAATAAGTGGTTGTAAGGAGGTTGTATATTGATTGGTGAAGATGGTGGAGATATTGATTATGGACTTAAAATGATGTTAATTTAGAGAAAATTTTAAAATAATTTAATAATAAAATAAAATTTAATCAAAGCTAAATGACGTTTATCACATTTTTGCATTATTATCTGATTGTTTTTTTATAATATTTATATCCAGTCATTCAATGAAAAATAATTACATCATTTAGCACTTTATTCCACTTTCTATTCGTAAATATAGAACTGCTTCTTGACATGTTAAAATCGTCAAGAAAAACTAATGAAAATTCAATTCAGATAGACATTTATTCGACTCTCAAATAAAATCTAAAATAATCCTCAACCTCAATATTTATCACCTCTCAACCCAAAAAGCACCTACTTTAATAACAAAAAAAACTTACTGAAAGCTCGTGCGTATGACAATCGGCTGACCAAAGAAACTCCTGACCGACTCGTCCATCAGCGAGTGGCTTTTAATGAAATTCAACGTGAGGTCAGGCAGCGTTCTAGAATCATTAGCACACTGGCCGGGCCTTGGATCCGGCACCTTCGAGCTCTGCACGGGCAGCCAGTTCGAGTTAAGGGCGCTCTGCTCCTTGAAGTTGCCCTCGAAGGTATCGGCTATGTCCTGTAGCGAGAAGGCGCAGACCGCCGAGCCGCTTATGCTGTTTACCGGCGTCGTGAAGGTGCCGTAAATCAGCTGGGCCTGTACGCCACCGTACACGCCCGAGATTAACTCCGTTGTCGATTCTGTTGGCGGAGGAGAAATAAGAGAGGTTTAATATTTATTGTTCTTTTTTTGGTGTTTATTTCTTTTTGGTGATGAATGTGGTTTTTGATAGAGAAAAGCGAGGTAGAATGAATTATTGATTTCTTGCGAGATATGATTTTGGATAGATTAACGTATATGTAATTAGGCTTGTCAGTATCGTATTTAAGTGAGTTCATTTTGCAAAATTCAAGATTGCACGTTGATATTTCATGATTAATTTTAATCCCCCCGCGGGCTACCGCGAGTCAAACTTAAGGCAACGGAGGTGTTAACTAGCCCACGCCAAATCTCGCTTGGGGTTGCCTTGTTCAAAATAACTTCGCAAACAGTTAAGCTACGTGCATCTACAACGGCATAAATTATTAAACTTGCTTTGATTAAATATGAAATTTATATTTAAAGATTAATACAAAAAATATTAGATTATAAGCGTAGAAAAATGTTTACAGTCTCTTTTTAGTTAATCGATGCTCTACTTCTGTTACATTTTTAAATAATAAAGTACTAATACTAATTTTAACCAAAATTCAATTTTTAGTAAATTAAAGAATCCATCACAAACGGAAACCAAAACGGACAAACTTGTTAAAACTCCAATTAAAGATTATTCATCAAATTATTAAATTAGCGACGAATGTCTTAATTACACTAAAGAAAACTTATTAAAGCCATTTTTGCAACAACTTTATAAAATTAAAAAAATGTCTTTCCATTCACTGAAAATCAAAAAAAATTATTTGAATTACATGTCATCCCTAAAATACCCACGCCACTCTACCCTTAAACCCCCACGAAAATCAAGCCAAAGATTTCCAAAAATCCGCCAGCTTTCAACATTCAGCCAACCACACACACAAATACTCACGTATTTCATTGAAGTAGAACGGAAAGTCCCCGGTGACGGAGCAATTGAGCCTGGACTTGAGGAAGGAGGTCCACCTGTTCCGAAAACGGTGCGGACCGCCACGGTCGTACTTGCAGACTCTAGCCACCCTCGAGTACACCGCCTGCGTAATCGAAAGGTAAGTATACATGCCGCGATAAACGAAGCCGGATTACATTAGCATTGATAAGACGACGGCGCTGGCAAAAATTCATGTATATTAAGCACTCCTCCGAGCTTGCGCGAGTATATCGTTAAATTAAATCTCGAGTAAAACGAACGAGAGCCGCGAAAATGAATCGAACCTCGCTGAAATTCTCACGATGTTTCTAGCGCGCTTTACATAATTCCGTGATTCCACGCGCGCGCGCGGCAATTTTTGCAGCGCTCGCGTTGAAAAACATTTTTTTTTTTTTTCTAGCGTTTGAATTTTCATAAGGCAAAAGTCTTTCTCTCCAGCGCGCGGAAAACAGCGCGCCGCGCACTTATGAATACGAATGATTAATGCAAATGAAACAAACCTTGCCGCAGTTGATGTACTCGACAGCCGTCTCCCTGAAGAAGAAGTACACGAAGTCGCCCTGCGTCATGGAGCTCACGAAATTTGGCGCTGGGATGAGAGAATAGAGAAGAGCGTTAGTGTTGTATTAGAGAAAATTGGGACAGGAAAAATTTCGTTCATCAGACTAAAGTGATGTTGGATTGCTGGGTAGGGTTTGTAATAATCATGTGCTCTGTATGATTATCAGTTTGTACGGAAGTAATTTGAAGCTTAAACTTGATAAAATTTATTTTATTTTATCTTTATTACTTATTTAACTATTTTTGTTTTTTTTTTCCTAAGGATTCAACTAAGGTACTTTTTCATTACTTATTTTATATATTACTAGGCTCAAACTCCAGATGTAAATTAAACCTTCATCATAACGTCCGATACTTTATGACTAAAATAATGATTCAATTTTCCTAAAGCGAGACAACTCAATTACCCCGGTAATAATTGACTCTACGTCAATTTTTCCCAGCCGCAGAAAATTGCCGCTGAAACCAAAATTTCGCGTCTCGGCGACAAAAATAGGTCGCAGCCGATAGATAAAAAGAAGAACGAGAGCAGCAGAGGGAGAAAGCAGCGTCGGGAAGAGAGTAGTTGTCAAGGTATCAAGAGCGGAATTCGAAAAGTGGATAAAAGTATCCCGGCGAGCGCGAGGTAGCTTTCTAGATTAAAAGGTGAACAGGGATCGTTAATCCAGTGTTCGCGCGCGCAAACTTTTCCCATTAGACATTCTCAAGGATCATTCTTGATTGACGCTAATTGGCGAGCGGTAATAGAGAGAGGGTTTGCCGTGGGAGAAGCGCGCCGGTGCAAAGTAAATGATTAGACAAAAAACAGTGATAAAGGAGAGGGTGAAAGGGTCGTTTGTCCGCATTGACGTTGATTATTTCTTTTTCTCCGTCGCTGGATTCATCATTCGGGGAGGTATAATGATTGCGTTCGAGGTAATTGAAAAGGTAAATATTGAAAGAAACGGTTAGTTCGATCGATTAGTCGGCGATTGCACTAAAATTGGGTTATACAAAAGAATATTTGTGAATGGAAAAATTGAATACGTCGAATACGTTTTTATTCATTTTTAATTCAAGTTTCTGTTAATAGTCGTCAAATAATTTCGATGAGCTAGCACTGGATCTTCGAAATTTTCGCTTTATTTTTGTCATTGAACCAAAAATATTTTTAATTTACAAATAATTTCTACATAAAAAGTATTCCTCGCTCGTCTGACCATACTCGGCCACTTCTACTAATTATTCTTTTATTCGTCTCCGCGTTTTCGTCACCTACTTCTTACTTTTAAACGTAAACAAATCACTCCCTCTAAAAATAAAAGAAAAATACTCACCATTAAGACTCATCGAATCATACTGCTCGGTCTGCAGCGGCTCTCTATATATAATCGGATCCATCCCCGTGAAATCCGCCACCGTTCCCGTGAACAGCTCGCCGTCCACGTAGACGTAAGTGCTGTTGTGGTGGGGATCGTAGGGACAGAGCGCCTTGGCCACCTTCTCGCTTGTCATCGAGTAGTTGCCGGGATGCACGTCGTAGTTTCGGCACATCGGCTTGAAGGCGTTCGTGCCGCAGACGAGCAAGCTGTTGCCGCCGCTCTTCGCCAGAATGCGTATGTAGTTCTGGCAGTTCTCGTCGTCCTTGCCCTTCATCTGGCACATCTTCACGTCCATGTCGGGCGAGTACCAGGTGAGCCGCTGCTGCTCCGTGAGGTCTGTCAGGCTGAGGTTGTGCACGAGGTTCCTGAGGAGATGGTTTTAAAAAATTTAGAGTGCTTTTTCGCTTACGAAGGTTTTAGAGATTAATCAATTTTGTAATTGGAAATTTTAACCTTAAAATGCTTAAGCATTAAATTGATTAAATGGTCAACTTTTCGGTTTTGATAATTCTCTTAATTTACTTTAGTTCTGTTTATATTAATAATTTAAATAGAACACTCAAAAGTGCAGTTTCAATATTTACTTATTGATGATAAACAGGTAAATATTAAACAATGAAATAATTTTTAATTTATCAAAATTAATAATCTAAAGTAACATCAATAAAATACTATTACAACATCATTTCCCCGAAGAATTAATACTCCCTCCCATTTCCAAGAGCGCGCAAAAAATCCAATTTGTTCAACCATCAAAAAGGCCCGCGAAAAAAGAGCAGAAACAAACGCTAATCCAATAACGTCGAAATCAACGTCCTTTAATATGATAATACCCAAGGCCCTTAATAGGATTCTATTCCTAAAGCGCAACAAATTGCGCTTGTTCGCTTTGTTCATTCATCTCGCGTGACAAACTACACACGAGCTTCCGCTTTCGCGGTGCTACACGTACAAGTGCATACACAGCTACACCTTGCGCACATAGCATGCAGACAGACGGCGAAGGAAACAAAGGAGCGCGCGCGCGCTCGTACCAGCCTTCGATCCGCGGTAATAGAATAATCGAGAGAGGCGGAGTCGCGATTTTCCATCCGACCATGGGGAGGGCCCTTTGACGATTTAATCAGATTCGTCGTTTGTGCGGAGTTGAGAGAAAGTTCCGCGAGTGTATCGCGTTTAATTGTCAAGCGCGTGAGTAGATGGTATTGCGCGTTTCGCGCCGGCAATTGGAAATGATTAGACGGATTTCCGTCTTTTAATTGATTGATGCGCAGTGCGAGGTGTTCTTTTGACGCCGGGTGGTGATAGGTTATTTCGTCGGGTGTGTGGGATACACTTGGGAACTTACTGGCGTGAAAATGTAGGCGAGATCGGCTAATGAGGGTAATTGGCTTTGATTGAGTTAGTGACGATTATGAGGAAACGGTAGTGGATTTATATTTTTATCTTGGAAATGCATTTAGGTATATATTGTTTAAAAAAGTATACAGGAAGTTCGGTATTACTGTTTTTTAATCAAAGATTATTAATTTTTGTAGATATGACTCTATTGTTCGCTAGTATATTAAGTTTGGAAAAAAGTGAATTTATTGATCACCGCGAACTAGAGAAAGTTTAAACTCAAAGGCTCTGTGAGGTGTACTATGTTAAATTTATAGTCTCTTAATACCACACATGTAGAGTATGAGAAAAAATCTTCTCCCCTATAGGGAGATCGAGAAATGTCTGAAACTAAGTAAAATAACTGAAACTAACATCTGAGAAAACAAAAAATTATTTATATAAGATTATTACTGTTGTCAGGTGACTTTTGGCTTTGAAAAATATACATAAATGGACTTTTATCTTAAGGTGTCTTATTTTCAGAATCATTTTACCATTTTATTGATTAATTAATTATTTTAAATTCTCTTGAAGTTCTATTGTAACTATTTAAAGTTAAATATGCTAATTCCTAGTGTAAGTATTAGTATTAGTATTGCCTTAGAAAGATCAGGCTATAAATGATGATAAACTTGTAAATATATTATTCTCAACTTATACACTATAAATAATCGTTCTCAACTCGCGGACTCTGAAATTAAATTGTTTAAAAACAACCAAAAATTGTTTTCATGGAAAAAAGTTAAAAGATTTATTTTTAAAAAAATTTAACCGTTTATATTTAGAAATTTCTCTGCTCATTTCTATTTATTTTAAAATGCTGAATTGATCGTTATAAACTTTCTAAAAAGTTCTAAAAACTCCATTAAAATTTCTTGGTTCTAATTTAAGATACGATTACAAATATAAAGATGGAACACATTATAAACCACATCAAAATATAGACGTTATCGTATTAAAATAGATGCAAGTTGAGATAGAATTTTTAAAATGAATTTTCTAGAAGGTAACCTTTTTACCTCAAAAGCTCAAAACCTCAAAGTTTTTGAGCTTTTGAGCTTTAGTAAAGCTTCAATGAAATCGACCTTTTTTGAATTCTAAGTCGAAGACCTTAAGCACTTTGATTCAATCTTAATAGTTTTCGAATGAATTTTTCTATAAACCACCTCAAACAAATATTGGTAGGTCACTGATAACCACGCCTAATGTAAATACAAAATCTACACAACCCTATTTCAACATTAAATCATCTGGTATCGATTAACCACCAAACAATTACCAACCCTATCCCGAATCGACACAAATCCACAATCAGCGCTAAATAATACCCTCGAATTTTCCCTATCGAAACAATCCCATACTCACACACACATTCGCATTCACGTACGCAAAAATACGTACTCCCGCACAGCGATATCCACACGCTCAAACATCAATACACACACAAAAACACATACATACGCGCACACACACCACACACACAAACATAAACAGACATCCATGCACAAACACTTACACACGCACACACAACAATATATACACAAACACACCCTCATGCACAAACGCATACACATTCTTACACACACACACACACACCCTCAAACGTTCCGCGACTCAAAGTAACATCAGCAGCCACCCTCCGATAATCAAAGGCGTGCCTGGCATCCCTCTCTCCCTCCTTGCACGACTCAGCGCCCCAGAAAGATAGGCGCGCTCGGAGGCGTTAATTATCGAGGCCTGCGCCGCGTCGCATATTTCGCCCACGGCGCGCGACTCGCCAATCGACGGAGCAATTAGTGTAATCCGATCAATGCCCGCGCACACTCGATATCAGAGTTCATTCACGCAGCCACGTGATTATCCTCCCCCTCCGTCCACGTGTATGGACTGATTATCCTGCATTCATCGGCATGTCTGGACGGGCCAGGGAGGGAGGGACCTGGGGGCAGTTATTAAAAATTTCGTGCGCGCGCCTCCCTCCGCGCGCTTCTAGTTATCGAACATTGTGCGAGGGGCCAGCGCGCGATTATTATGCCCGAGCGTTTAACGATCGTACGTGCAGCCAGCGCGCGTGATTGGCCTGCTTGATTATGCGGACTCGGACGTGCTCTCCTGGCTTTCCAGTGTTGATTTTGCGCCCTCGTTTTTTTTATTTTTGCTTTTGCAGCGCGCTGCTGCGTCTTGATGGCTGGAGCGGCGCTGCTGAGCGGCCGGTAATGCGGGAGTAATTGTTGGGTTTTGCAAGTAGGAGCTGCTTAGAAGTGGAGTTTTTAGCGCTCGCGTTTATGGTAGTTCATAATTAGACGAGTTTGTTGGGTACAGTTAGAAGTAGTTAGTGGTAACTTTTTAATTGCTGGCAAAATTTTGGTGTAATAGAGCATTTTTCTAGTCTAGCATTTGCGCTGACAACTATTGTTAGAAAAATAATCAGGTTAAGGTTGAATTAATTAGTTTTGATGAATCGACTAGGATTCCTTGAGACTCGGGTTAAAATAACTGAATTTTATTTTTAAACTTGTACTTACAATTCTGCAAGAATAGAATGCAAAATTTGTATTCCATAACAAAAAATAAAAGAAAAGGTAATTTCTTTGCCCAACTGTTCTTTATTGCCTTTTTTACGATCTCCTTTTAACGTCTTATAAAGTCAATAACAAACTTGAAATTGCGGTTATAAAAGTTGAACAGTTTTATTATTTCATCTTTTTATACATTGTATCTTACTCCGTTAAATAAAGTTAATTTTTTTTCCGAATAAAGTAACTTTTTAAAGCGCAGTTATTTCAAACATGATTAAAATATCTATTCGACGGAATGCAAATATTTAAAAATACCTTTTCTGTCAATAGCATTTAATCTGACTAACTTACAGTATAACAAGAAATAAAACATTCATATTGATATCAATCGAATGTAGAAATATTATTGTTATCATAATGTTATATTCTATTAATTTTAATATATTTAATTCTACTACATAATATTTTAAGCAGTGCATTTGCATTTACTCAGATGTAAATAATACGTTGCGGTTTGAATTTCAATTAATTACTTCCTTCGTACCAACAAACAATTAATTTAATTTAATAATGAATGTCCTCTTTTCAATATAATATACTTTATATCCGACAACGTCTATTTAAATGTACCAATAACTTCTATATGTAATTTTTAATGCGAATTAAATTTAATCGACTATAATTATTGTCATTCATTCTTTTCTATTTACATAAATATCCAGTGATCAAAAACAACAGCGATATTGCTACATACCGCCGAAAGACAATTTTTCAAAATCTAAACATCACGCTGTCTCAACGTCATTAAAATATCACTTTCTTCGATGGTATTATTTCTAAATTCAAATAAATCGCTCTTTGACGGCAAAATCGAAGGATATTCATGGCCCTCCCGCATGCGGCGATAATTCACTCACGCCTCACTTTCGACTAGCGATTTTTCACTCCCGCTTTTACAGCGCACGTCAGTGCGAAAATTCACTCTCAAAAACGAGCGTCAAAAGTGCAGCGCGTAAAATGCGACTAAAAAAAATACGAGAACGTATAAAGCAAAGAGAGACAACAATGCCGTGTCGTACTCTCCAATTTACTTCGAAAACACTCGACTCCCGACGGCCGAAATAATAGCAAAGAATACACGACACACAAAGGAAGAGCCAATAACAAGTGGCCAGC
Source organism: Eupelmus urozonus (assembly GCA_900480035.1). NCBI lineage: Eukaryota > Metazoa > Arthropoda > Insecta > Hymenoptera > Eupelmidae > Eupelmus > Eupelmus urozonus. The sequence continues at coordinate 66,101 of UELX01000360.1, read as the reverse complement.
ATCCAGAGAACAACCGAATATAATATCAAGAATACACAACGCTACCTTTATTTAATTTTTTTTTTTTTTTTATTTAATTAAAGCTAATCTACGTAAGAGATTCTAGCTGCTTACCTTCCTCCTACGAGCAGGTGGCTGCCGTCTCTCAGCATCAGCCTGAAGTAGTCCGTGTAAGTCTCGTTCCCGGTGAACCTGAACACGTCCTCCGCACCTGCGAGAAGAAAAAACGACCGGGGGGGTTAGTGTCGGAGAATGAAAAATTACGTCTCCTACGTCTAATTAGCCTTCCCTTCTTTCATTCCCGCCTCGGCTTTTTCCAAGGTTACTTTAGCCGAGCGAGGATTCCAAGGATAAAGAAGGAAGAAAGGAGAGACGGCTTAATAACGAGTAACAACTTTCCAGAGGCGTGATTGCAGGAAGAACGGGAGAGGAGAGGGAAAAGCGAGAGTGAATGATTGAAAGCTTTATTTGCGCGAGAGCCGGGCCGTAGCAGTAGCTGGCCGGTTTTACGGTTGTGCAGTAAAAAAATACGTCGATGTGCTTTATGAATTTTTCAGTGGGCTCGTTCAGCTCGCTAAGAGAACGAGCACATTTTTTAGGTTGGTCTTTCGGGCTGGTAAATCGGATTGTTCGACATGTATAATTCACTGGGTGAATCTTTTTGTCGTGTTAGTTGAAATGTTGACTTTTTTTCGGAGCAAGAGTTTTAATGAAGTACAAAATCAATAGTTTTGATATAGATGAAAGTTCGTTGTATTAAAAATTATGGATTATCGATAAATAATTCGGACAGTGGAATCACATGTGTTTATTATTCAATCACATTTTATTAAAGAATTATACAGTTTTAACAAGTTGAGCACATTTTCATTTCATCTGATTTAAGCAAACAGTAATATTTGATATGTGTAGTTAAATATGTACTTGTAATTTAAAAGATCGCGAAGACTAATGTAATTAGAATTATTTTATATTTTATATTTTTATTTTTATTTTATTTTATTTTATTGATTTAAACGGGCAATAATTGCCCTTTAATATACAGAGGTTTACAAAATTTGGCAAAATCATAAGATAACTATTAAAAAGTTCATATAAAAATAAGGTATATATTATATAAATTATATTATAAAATTATAATAATCCAATAAAAAGGGCAGCATTAATCCTTTTCATTTAAAGAAATGGTGTGAATGTATCAAAAATAGACAAGATGAGAAATCTCTGAATTTCTGCACAATAAAATTTTGATAATGAGAGGAAAATTGAAGGATCGATGAAGCGCGAGCGAGTAAGAAATTACGTATCGGAAAATTTATTTCTTTACCCCAGAGATTACAATAAGTATCTAAAATACGCTGAAATTTTCTTTTATCAAAATTCAATTTAGTGATAAATTAGGTCGGCAGAAATTTACCGTTACCCTCCTCAGCTTTTTATCTTCAGCCTTACAGTGGAGATATTTACGTTTAATCCTATTTTCAACGATTGGGTAAATGTTTGGACACTTTGATTTTTCAATCATAATAGCCTACTGTAATGTAAAAAAGTAATTACGTTTTCACGTTTGTTCGAAAATTGCAAATTCAGATCTTACCCTGATACTATAGACGATTTTGAACATTAGTTCTGTGAATTGATTAAAGAGTTGGTAGAACAATAGAAATAAAATTAAATGTAATTTTTATAATTCGAATTTTCTACTATTTAAATTGTGCTACAACTTTATGTAAAATAAAGCATGTTTGATTTAAAAAGTTTGAAAACTTGAATATGAATAGAAATTTCATGGTCTTGCGAACGTTCATACATTTATATTAAAAGTGTAATTAAAGTTGGGCTATACGCAACTGTCAAGCAAAAGTCCGAACAAACTTTCCTCTTCTCATATTTTCCCTTTGACATAAAAAATAATACTTTCTAAACTCAGTTAAATTAATTTTTATTTTACATTGTTCAAAAATTATTTATTTCGCATTTTTAAATACGATTCTTTCAAATTTTCCGCAATTTTGCAGCCACAAACCTACATTTGTGAATACAGTTTAAATATTTTCACAATACTTGAATGAAATTTCCATTTTATATAATAAACGAATATTTCGTTACAAAAATATTGTAAAGTCAAAAACAAAACTGCATGATACTTCAAAAAAAAAAAAAAACCCACAACCACAGCCAAGCAAAAAAACGTGTATAATAAAAATAAACGTAAACATCCATCGAAAAATTATTTTTTCCATTTCATTCGTACATTTAGCATCTCCCCATCAAAAAATCCAGCTGCAGAAAAAAAAGCACAGATCAAAGGCGCGCCGAAAAAAAGCCCTCAAAACCGTAACCACCCCCTCGTTCGTCATCGGAAAAAAAAGCATCCCCAATACGTCGGAACGGCCGGCGATCCGGCAACAGCTCATAAATAGTCGCAGACTGCGCGTCGCGTTTACAGCCCAGTCGCACGGCCCAGCGAAAATCGTAAAATTCGGCTCGCGCGCATCGAAAAGGATTTCGCTCGCTTTCGTACAAAGGCACGTCAAACGGCCTCGCGGGGCGCATATCTGCGAGGCATTCGTTATCGGCCCCGAGCACACAAATTAGCATGCGAATTCGCGCGAGCATTACGGCTCCCCGCGGCGGCATTAATCGGGATTTACGATGATTTTCGCGGGGACGGAGCGGAGCGAAGGGGGACTCTGGGCCGAACATATCGAATTGAATGTACGACGTGACTGGACTTGTGCGCTCACCTCGGGGTACGCGGTTATGTTTGGGAGCTGCGTCTGTGTGTGTGTGGATGAGGGTCAGAAGTTTGCGATTGATGAAATTTGTTTTGGGGTTTTTTTGGCGAATGGCGGATCGTGGGGTGGAATGGATTTGAATGGCGATTTGCGGTCGATGGTTTTTTGAATTTAGTGTTGAGGTGCGTACTTGGTATAAAATTTATAGAAGAAAAGTATGAGAGCTTTTAAAGGAAATAAATATTTATTTTGATTCTGAATTATATAAATTGTTTTTAAACAACACGGGAAGGTGTATATGTCACTGATTCGTTTACTAATTTAGATATTTATTTATTTTTTATTTAATATAAAATAACTTTTATTAGAATAAGATTCTTACAATAAAAAATCTGTATTATTACAATCGTATCAAAATTTACACCAAAAAAAAGTTTTACAATCCCGTTTTTTGTTTCTAAAACGCACAAATCACAAACTTACAAAAAAAAGTCGAACGATTTGTCATCCCGTATACATCATTCCGGCGATACCTTAAACTTTTGATCGCCCCTATAAACGACGAGGCGCACGCACGCGCGGCAAAATATTGACAGCCGACTGCGCTGGAGATAGGGGAGCGCTGCACAATCGACGAAAAAAAAAGGAATTGTTTTACAAACAGACTGACGCGCTCCAGTTGTTGGTTTGCGCGTTCCGTACTCTGCTCTCTAGCGCTATTTTTTCGCGCGCTTGCGATAGCGGCGCGACTGCCGGAATTTTGAGTTCGTCATGCGGTCGACTGATTTTTTCCTCGCTTTTTTTTCCAACGCCGGGCTGCTTTTGTTCTTTGATGAGCCGAAAAACGAGATGCTAAATACGGTAGAGTGGTGATTTTATTTGTTTATAATTATTTATGATTGTGAAGGAAGTCTGATTGTTACGAGAATTTGTAGTAAAAAATGAAGAAAATCTTTCGTTATTTGCTGATTAATGAATGAACTTTGGTGCAGAAAAACTACTTTTTTAAAATTAAATTCAAATAATTTAAATACCCATAAATAATCAATCATCAAGAATAATCATTTATAAATGCTTTTCAATTAAAGTTACGAATGGAGATTATTTTCGTGTTTCAAATTACGACACCCTCCATCAAATCTACGAATCAATAAACGCGAACACTTCAGCGGAGCAATTTTTAATATCCAAAACCAATCAAAACGCCAGAACTCAAATTAAAGTGTAATTATGGGCGAACGACGATATCGAGAGGGAAAAAATTAATTTCGACCAATTGAGCTCGTATTCCTTTTTTTATCATTGCGGCTGTGTATATTTTCATCATATCAAGCCGGCGGGCAGTCGCGCTGATTAGAGTAAACCAACAAGCCAAAATCACCGAGAATAAACTGCACGATTTTTCCACGTATACGTTGCGTCGGCTACGATCGATCGCCTTAAGTTTAAACTTGGGCGCTCGTGGATATAAAATCTAATACTGCTGTTTAGACCGTAGAATAAAGTAGAAAAATTATGATAAAAAATTTATTTTTGATATTGTTTCCTATATTATACATAATTAAAATTACGACATTTAAAGCAACGCTAGTACAAATCACTAAAACAAAAATTTTTCTCACAAAATAGAAATGAAAACTCAAAATCTCTTTTAATTAACTTTAGATCAAAGAACTTAAAATTGTAAAATCCAAATTGTCGAGACTAACTAAAGGGCCGAAAAGGACCCTCGTAGACAGTCATCATCCTTCGAAAAAAAAAGAGAAAAAGAAAAACACGGAAAACGTAGTCCGCCTTTGACGGGCCGAATTACCTTTGAAATTAAAATCCCATTATCCATCCGCGCGTAGATCTCGGCGAAACGTTCCGTTCCCCGCCACCCTTGCACTTTTCCGCCCGAGACACTCTTTTATACCCGCGTGCGTCCATTGAGAGAAAAATTCTACCTTTTCTTTGCGCGTATATATCTCCGTGGCTGGAAACTTCGCCGGGTCCATTCTCCGGGTCTTTTACTTACAGCCGCGTATATACCACGTCGACGCGAGAACTCATCACTTTCAGGAGCGTGTCTCTATCCTTGAATTTTTCGCATTTTTTTTCAGTGTGCATTTTCTTTAGATTTGCGGGAGTCTCGATGTTTCCGTGAATTAGCTTTGAACGAAACGCTTTCGGCTTTTCGAGAATTAATCCGAGGAAGAGTTATAGGTTATTTCCGTTATTTCCTTTTCTTATCGCAATGTAAACGAGAAAAGGGTCCTTTGTTTGCAGTTTAAATGCGTTCGCGGTGCGCCGAAACCATTTCACGAGCTGATGTTTTTAAATGAACGCTGGCTGAACGCGAGCCAGTGGGGAATACAAGGAGTTTCGCGTTGAATTTGTATTTATTGTTTAGAGATAGAAAGACGCTGTTGAAGAGCCAATTTCGTTGGGGAATTAAATTTAACAGAGGGACTTCGTTGTAGTTTTTTGGATTACGGTGTTTCCTCTACGAAATTTGTAATTAGTACTATCAGATGATTAGGTATTGATAAGGAGTATTTTAAAATTAATCATAAAATCGTGAAATTAAAAATATATGCAAAAGAAAGGATGGAATATTTTTTAACATATTTGGATATTATATTGATTTTGGAAGCACCGAAATATTAAAATATTAAAATTCTCTGAACGTTCCAGATTCGATTGACGGAAATATTCCAACCTCGATTTTTAATATTATATAACATATTTTATTCAAAAAAGAATAACAATGATACTTTTCATCATTAATAAAATATTAAAATTATCGTTTTGACCCATAAATCATTTACAAACCATTTAACGCGCGCTTCAAATTTAAATCGACTAAACTAAAAAGCAATCAGTTTAAATAACGCCATGAGCCCATCTTCCATTTCATCCCCTAAAAATTTCCGTGCATTCCTGAAGGCTTCAAAACTCCTTGGTCGCTTCAAAATCGATTTCGCGCGATAAAGCCAGGAGGGTGCGGGTAAAGCGTTGCACAAAGCCTCGGCGCAGAGCGCGAACGCAATCTCGCGGCGACGGCGACGAATATGAGATTTTTCCCTTTCTCTTCCTACAATTTTGAATATATTTCTGAATATAAAATCAAAATTGCACTCGTGCATGTTGACGATATACGGATTTAAAAAAAATAAAATCTTCGCGCAAAAGGATTTATTAGCAGTAAATTATAAAATTTTGCCGTTTTTTAAAATAAAAATATTTGATTGAGAATTATAAAATTTTCAGACTTCCGTTGTTAATTTACTTTTTGCAGTATTTTTCAAAAAGTATTTTCAGTGCAAATCAAAAATAACTTTGTTATGGAATAAGGTGTTCAAAAAGTTGCAATTCCGAATAAAAATATCTTGCCATAAAAATTTATTTGAAAAATTATAAAAAACTCTTCTTCAAAAATAAACATTTATTAATTCTATAAGTATTATTCAAATAAGTTAATATTAATTAGATTTTATTAAAATTTAATGCTACTGTATCGTAAAAATTACATACAAATTCAAAAATACATTCGAAATAATTTTCAAAATACTCCCAGATATTCAAACATTGCACCCAGCCAATTGTTCAAACAACCCCCCATCCCCCTCGCAACTCTCTCAACAACCATCCGACCACTACTCCAGAGCCGTCCCCAGAAAGAGCCCGCAGCAGGCCAAAAACGAGCAAGCCACGAGCACGAAGACAGAGCCAAGACCAGTAAAAAAAGGGACAACGGAGCATCGCTAGAGACGCACATATAAGAAGTGCGCTCTCCTCGGGGCGCATTCCGGCAGCGCTGGAAGTTTTCCGATTGCGGCGCGCAACTACCATCCTTATTAGCGTGGGAGAGCTCTCGCGCTCGCGCGAAGGAAAAGGCTGCATCTGCTACCCACTTGCGGCACTGTATATCCACGTACAGCCACGAAATGGCATCTGCAGGGGGGAGGAAAGATGATATACACTCGCTGCGGCGCTCTGCAGCATCGTATCGACTTTCATGGCTCTCTGCCTTTCTCTCGATTTTCCCTCTCTCTCTCTCTCCGTATACGTGCGCGCGTGTCTACGCTTCTATCTTTCTCTCCGGAGTCCCGGCTCTCTGTTTTAAGAATGCTGCCTCGCGAGGCGAGGATATGGAATCTTGTACTGGGAATTACGGGAGTGGAATCGGTTTCCTTCTTACCCGGGAGCTTCGCGTTGTCTTTTTCTTTTGGGGAGATCGTTAGTGGCGAGGAAACAGTTTTTGATGCGGAAGAACGCCGCGGACTTTTTGCCGGGGTAAGATACATCGCTCTTGATGGAATTATGAGAAGAAGTTTACTGCAAGCTGCAGCTTTGAAACGCTTGTAAAAATGTTAATTTGTGAACTGGGCTGACTTTTTTGTTGGAAAATGTCCGCTTTTCTTGTTTATCCCGAATGTAAGCGTTGCTGGTTTAGTATGAAACCACCAGAATTTTTCAGTCTGGAAATTTTGGCTCAAAGTGAAAAATTGCGGCAAGGCGGAGAAGTAACAATATCAGCTCGGAAAGTTGAGAAAGGATTTTGATTTTCCAGAAATAAAGCTCTCTGTTTGCAGCACGTAGCGAAAATCTCATTTTTTTATTATTCAATAAATTTGATGGAATTAAGAAAAAGCGAAAGAGTAATACGCTACGAAAAAATCGAGGGAGAGCTTTCCCAAGCTATTATTAAAAACATTATTCTGCAGAATATTATCTCGAAAATATTTTACATCAGCTTTTTCCAGCATAAATTACCAGCAAAGTTACATAAAAGGATGTAATATCGCTTTTTTGCTGAAGCCTATCCCGGCAGCTCCCTTCTAAAATAAGATGTGGGCGAAATCGATATCATATTCTTCTCTGGAAGTTATGAAATTTTAACGCCACAGCTGGTACACATGTGCGTCCCCCTCCCCACCGCAAACAAAAGGGCTAAAGAAAATTGTGTATAGTTGCCGGAACCTGCGACCAAAGTATTTTATCGTCCGCGTCGTTCCTTTCATTTTCCCTGCTATTTACAGAAGACGCTTCAAAATGCAAATTCGTTTACCCTTGCTTCGGCGAGGGCAATAAACGTTACGGCCGTTGTTAAAGCCCATTATTTCAATTATTTCTATAAAAAAACTTCGATCGAAGTTTCATAGTTGCGCTAAACGGAGTTTCTCATGGAGTATGGTATAATGGCTGCGATCGATTTGAGCTTCTCGGTATGAAAGGAGCCTTTCGTTACTTTTAACGCATGATTCTTGATGCTGTTTTATAACAATGCTTGACATTTCAATAATAATTATGGATATTTAAGAAATCATTTAATAAGAAATGACAATTAAAGTAAAAAATGTATTAATGTGTTATGGTGAGAGAATAAATGAAATATTTTGTAAAGTACTTATTGCAATAACAGAATAGTTTGGAAAAACTAATTTTTTAAACACTTCGTTATTTCAATTGTTTACTTGTATCTCTGTTAGAGTATTAATATAATTATTATATATGATTACTTTTGCTTGTTAAAGTATTATTTTTTACTAGGTAAACTGAGCAGAACTTAAGTTTGCTGATTGAATCTGGCAGATTAAACAATGTCATAGCATAATTGTTAATCGTCGAGCTAATCTAACTGTTTGGCTAACCTATATTACTGTGCAGCACCCGATGATCAATTAGGTCATTCGAAACGATATAGTGTAATGATATCCTTAATATTAAAGCAGTTGCTAAAAACATTTTAAGAGCAATCGAAACAATTTATAGAAATATTTATCTTTATAATAGTATATCTGTAGTTTAGAGCTACAAGGACATATCTACATACCAGAGGTCTAGTCATTTTTATAAAAGTATAGAATAATTATACAAATATTGTAATTAAAAACTAAAAAAAATTCTAATCAATTATTATAATACTTATAAAATACAAAATTTGTATTGCACTTTTTATTAGCTAGTATAGTAATATTTCTCTTCATTCTCGCCTTCACATGTGCACTGCTAACTAAATTAATTTGTGCTTCTCAACATAACCACATAACCTGCAAATATAATAGGATAGCTTAAACGTGAACTAGTAATACCTAAGATGATTATGTACATTAGGTTATGAATAACGGTTCTTCCAAAAAACAAAATTGGCATGTATTTATTTGCAAATAATTCAAGTCATCGTTTTCTATACTTGCGAAAGATTAAAATAATTTAAATAGGTCTTTTATGAAAAGTTTTTTAAAGAAAAATAAAACGTACGATCCAGCATAATAAAAATAACTATCGTGACAGTCTTTGATTAGTTTACCGGCCAGTATAGTAATATTTCTAACAGAAATAATTTGTAGAATTTCAAAAAATGTTCTCTCTTCAACTTTCATAACGGCACTTTAAATTTTCATGCTTGAAAGTTATAAAACAATAATCCTTTAAAATCATTATTAAACTTATATACTAGTTATACAATCAAGCACTTGATTTATCCCTGAATGTCGAAAGATCGACGCTGCCTCGAAACGCAGCTATACGGGCAATCGCAACTCCAATCGGTTAATTCCATCCAGCCGGCCTCGCCGTCGTCATGCAATAGTCATCTCTCGTCATATCTCTCTACACGCCGGTCCTCGATCCCCTTGTTTGGACCACACAGAGCCCATCGCTTATCAAGACACGCGCCGCATCGACTGCAAAACTCCCCAATAAATCCTCGGGCATTCCAGCTTCGCAAACACACATACATAGACCATCTGCCCTCTCTCTCACGGCGTCTCTATATACATTCTTTACAATCCGCGGGGTCATCGTCTGGGTGCTGCAGCGTGTGCACGTATCGATCGAGAGGCGAACGAACCAGCGCGCAGAGATAGAGCGCAAAAGGAAAGGGATAGACCAAGGGACTACGTCGACGCTGCAGAGACAAAGAGTACACACACGGAGGATGAAAATGACGAGGAAGGGAAGCGTGCAAGCAGCGAGTCCGGAGACAGAAAGATAATAGGGATGGTGGAAAAGGAAAGAAGAAAGGGGAGAGGATGTACGAGGATGAGAGAGAGAGAGAGAGAAAGAGAGAAGTCAGCTTAAAACCATTGCGCTCGTGTCAGACGAGGCTCGCGGTCTGACGTGAGGCTCTTTTCGTGACAGGCTTTGCCCCCGTGTATTCCTCGGAATTTTCGGCCAGCTTTGCGCCATTGTGTCGGCCGCTTCCGAGCGGAATAATCATTTTAATCGCACTGTGACTTATGATATACTCTGATTAGAGAGACACTTGCTTTTGCTCGAGTACGAAAATAGCCAAGCTGTTTTGCTTAATGTTAAACGTTAGCTTCATACGAGAAACTGGAGAGCCTCGGCAATTTAGAGGCGATGCGTGAGTTTAGTTAATGGATATGACTTATGGGGATTATTTCGCGTTAATATTAACGTAGGTGTTACGGGCAGAGCATTCTGAAAAGTAAATGCTTTTGTTAACGGAAATTGATTGGAAATCTGAAAATTTCAAAGCAAGAGGTTATTTTATCGGGGAATTTGGAGAACGAATATTTGTTGATTGAAATGGAACAGAACTACCGCAACGCACACCGGAATAATTTTAGGTTTAAAAATATTTTATATTCATGATGGATTGCTAGATACTACAAATAATGAAAATCACTTTTCGTACTCAATAATATTGTACACGTTGCTCTGCACTTGTCAAACATTTTTATTAAACAATCTTTTTTATCTCTAAAAAAGGTTACATTCATCAAATTTCACGCTATTACTATCCGCGCAAATAACGAACTGGTAAAAGCCAACGTACATACACATACATAAAGTCAACGTTGATTCTACGTTTCTTCCATTACAATTCCATCAACAAACAAAATTAAAAAAAAATCAACCCCAAAATCTTCCTCAAAAGACCAAGTAAAACAGCACTCAAAACTTTCTCAAAAAAGCCTCTCTCTGAACTAATTCCCAAAACGCGCTCTCACACCCACACCCAAACCGTCCGTTCTTCCGCCCACTAGAAAGGACAGCCAGGCCGGCCTGGCAATTTCAGTCGGCTCGAACTTCCCTTGAAACAAAAAAAAAAAAAAACAAAAAAAAAGTATCGAGCACGTCGAGAGTGCGAGAGCGAGACACGCTTGTCCGGCGCCGTCAACATGACGAGTTTCACGCGTCGCTTGTCCCAAGCCCTGCTTCTGCTGCGTCGGGGGATTCCCCCCCTATATACGAATTCGGAGGGGGACTTTTTTGCTCGAAATTTCCGCGCGGAGTTAGTTCTCCTCCCTCGGCTCGCTTTTTTTTGCGGGGCTTTCGGCTTCGACGCTTCGCGGCGCTTTTTTCGCGGGGAAGTTTATGATTAAAAGTGTTAATTGCGAGGGTATTATGTGCATTACGAGGGGGAGAGAGAGAAGGATTAAGCAATTAATTAAATAAGTTCGAGCGGCGAGAGCGAAATAATTTAGCGGCAGGCTGCGTGCGCGCGCGCTCTTTTCGCTGCTTTGAATAATACATTTTCTTTGCCTTTTTTTCGCCGTGCCGTGAAAGAAGATTTTCAAAGTTGTAGAAGTAATTGGACTTTGCGGAATTTTTCGCAACGATCAAGGAGAAACTTACATTAAATATTACTCGAGGAAAGTACTGCGGGCATTATGACGGTTTGTCACTCCGTATACTTTCATTTTTGAAACGTCATCTCCGTGGGCATGAAAATTAAAGCCGCAAAATTTTAAATTAAAAACTAACTTACGCGTATTGCAAAAAGCATTCAACTTTTCGAAAAGTTTTCCACTATCTTTAAAAAAAATAGTCAATGCTTTCAATTTAAAAGAAAACTTCCTAAGGGCGTAAATGCCAGAACGGCCAAATCACGCGCGTAGCCACTGTGAATGTCGAGTAAAAGTAGTGTTTTCTTTTCGCTAGTTTAAATAACTGATAGAAGTAGGAACCACAGAGGAGCGAAGAAGCCGCATGTGCTGTCCGTATTCCGCGGCCATTTGGCTCCCACTCGCGCAGCACTTCTGTTTAACGCGCGACCGTTGCCACGTGAATAAATAAACGGAGATCCTCCCGTTTTTTTCCGCCTCTTTCGGCATTACTCCAGTTGACTGTCACTGAAGAATCTCTTCGTTTAGACGAAGGAAAGCAGTTAAACGGGTTTGATTTAGCGGTTGATAAATTTACGATAGGATTTAATTTGTTTTCAAGTTTCCTGTCTTAAATGTAATAATAATGCAATCACTTAGATTTAAGTAATTAAGTTTGTTTTTTAGTAGAGTTATTATTTGAAAAATTGAAATGCGTATTGGTAAAAAAGATAATAGAAAACAATTAAAGTGTACTCTTTTATTTTAGATATTAAGTGAAAATTTCTACCAGGCTTGTATTAAATACGATAACTGATATGAATAACAATCATTGAAATAACAAAACAATCTGAACATGAACGTGCTTTTATTATCTCAGGCAAAACGCACAAGCGAGTTCAAAGCTGTTCAAGTAAATAAGTCACTCACAATGAAAATTAATTATCGCGAAATTTCATTGTGAAATTAATTCGTTGTTAATTATCGAAATTCTCGACTAACCTTTGGAGGCAATATTCAATATCCTTTTATAAAATTCCTAATTATAGATTGCATATTTCAATCAGTAAATAGGATTCAAATCTTTTACCTCACCCGATAATGTCTTTGTTCAGATTAATAGTTCTGAGGCTTCGATTGGCCAACGGTTCTAAAAAATTGATTGCAAACCAGAAATCACAGCGGGAAATGAAATTTCCAGTCGGTTTGGAAAAAAAAAATCGCCAGACACACTTTTGTCAAACTAATTTAATAACGCTTTTCAATCCATTAGCCCCGCATCTGACTTATGCGGGCAGCGCTGGAAAATTTTCCAGAGCCCGCCCGGAACATTCATTTCGACCCTCCAGCGCGAAAGTTTCCACGACGGAAAAAAAAAGTCTCGCGGTGAATAATAACTCGCTCGCTGCATCATCGTAAATATGTAGCGCGTTTGATCAGTCAATCATTATTAATGATCGTGATTAATTGCCGCAAGTACGCGTCGTCACAATTTCGTGCCGCGCGCGCGTTCGAAATTCACATAAATTATGGGGCGATTTAAATCAAAAGCAGGCGAAAAAGAGGGCCCTTTTTGCAAAATTACAGCGGAACGCTTTTTCGTTGAATAAATAACGCGTGCGGGCGGCACGAGTGTGTCATTAAAATTACGCACGTGCCCGAGCCTCGTGCCCAGAGCATCTACACTCCAGACCTCCACTTGTCCTAATCCATTATTTTTTAACGCGCTCCCCCTTTTCCACCTCGGTTGCTGCTTTATTTTTTTTCTCTCGCTTTACCCTTCGCCGTCCCCGCACTGGTTTTACGTCTGCGTGAGTGTGGTTGTCTGTGTGTGTGTGTGTGTTGGTTTGCTTCTGCTTTATGTCTCGTGCCCTACACACTCGATGTTCACTCTCGGATTCTTCCCCTAATTACGATCACGAGTAAATAATTGAGGTTGCGAGCTTGTGAAATAGTTTGTTTATTGAAAAAAGTATATGTGACAACTATTTTGTTTGTTTTATGGTAATTGAATTAATGTTAAATTAAATTGATTTTAAAAGTATTGGTTTGGTAAGCAAACGCAATAATGTTATTAAAAGTAAATTACATTTGTTTAACTTCAATCTCTGATTCAATAAAATGCGAAATTATTGGAAATATTTCTTATTTTTCACTCGATATTAATTACGTTGATACAGAGAAATATTTTAATAAATATATATATTTAAAATTTTGAACGATGTAACACCGTGGAGATAAATTAACGAAATCGGATTTCAAAAATTAAATTAGCATTTTAAAAAGCTACCTGAACTGCATAATAAATATATGCGGTTTACGGATGTCCTTTGATTATTCATTTGAGTTTTCCTGCAAAGCAGCATTTCATTATTTAAAATTTTATCACTTCAAAAGCAATACAACGAACCTCTGCGAAAAAGCTTCAACATGGAAAAGTGTAAATAGTGCTAATTTAAAGGGTCAATTATATTACACTATCATTCGCTCTTGATTAAAACATCCAAGACCTTATTATAAAAAACATAATACTTTAAAAAGCCCGCAAAATAATACACAAGCGCGCTGATTAAATAACGGGGCCTCTGATGTTTATCAGAATATAAAGCACGCAGACCACATCGCATTCAAGTCAACACCCCTTCCCTCGCATTCAGCGGTGTGTATAGCTTTAATATAGTTTTCTGAAAAAATATCGCCCTGTTTATCTTCATTTAACCTAGTTTTCAGCGCATGTTATTCATTCAAATTATTATGCATTCGCGGGCTGCTGTGTATGCGCGCGCACCGTTAATTACCTGCTGTGTGCTACTCGCACTGCCCTAAAATGTCACCGCGTATCATTTAATGCCGGGTCGAGGTAGCCCTCCCCTGTAATAAACTGCAATATCAATCAAATAATTAATTAATTTTCTCTCTCGGAGCACTTTGCTTTGATGCTCAGCCCTGCTCTAGCGTTTTATGCTAATTCATTCCCTTTTCACTTGGTGTCCGAAGAACGCGAGGGGATGTTATTTCACGTACTTATTTTTCGTGATTTATTTTTTTTCATTTTAAGTTTTTAATGATGCTTCGAATTTTGCGCTTACTTATTCAGAGATATTCTATGATTTTCTAAAGTTTCCTATATTTTTTTTTTCGACGTATTCGCACCAGCAAATATACTTTTTTCTGCTTTTATTAAGAAAAAAATATCTTCCTAATGCGATGTATTTTCACTCTTTTCAATGGCGCATTGAAACTTTTCTAATTTAAAAAAATATTGAAGATTATTTTTTCCATAAGTGCTTTTTTATTTGCAAACTTCAGTCTTAGTTTCAAAATGTTTGAATATTAATTAAACCTGTGCAAATATGTGTAAATTTGAAAAAATACTACATTCAAATTAGCATGCTCCGTGTATATATATATATATATACACTATCTACCCTAGGGTCGCCTGGGAAATGTAACGCATTTCCAACGGAAACTTGTTATTCAAAACAACAAATTTTATTATTCTCCGCTTTGCATGCAGTCCCCCTCGAAAATCAACAGTCATATTTTTATGCAATATTTTTAGAACACATACGTTCATTAAACCATGAAAATTATACTTGACAGTATAATACTCCGCCCTCATAATAACAACAATAGAAATACCATCCTTCCCTAAAACTAAAAAAAAAATACCAAACAAACTTTCTTCTCCCGCTTTACATCAGCCAGTGTAACAGCTTAAACAACTCCGCTATAAAGTGAAACTCAACCCTTTTTTTCTCCCCCACTCCACCCCCGCACGAAAAACATTGTGGCCGAGCGCCTCTCCGCAAAAAGGCAAGCCTTTCGACAACGTCGCCAATCTACTCCCTAAAATCCCTCTCTCCCAGCCCTGCGCTCGCTCTCTCTCTCACCCTTTTTTTAACACAAAAACACACATCGCAAATCCGCAGTCGACGGGGTGGTAAGCCGCGACGAGAGCGCGTGGCTAATGAACGAGCTGAGTCTCTTCTCGGCGCGCTCTTTTATCGCCGGCCGCGATAGAGCCGTCATACGTACGTCGCCTTTTACGAGCGTGTCGGTAAAAAAAAAGAGAGAGAAAGAAGCCTTCGCGCGGTCCGACACTTCCGCCGATTAAAGCCGGCACGGGGATCGTTTCGTCTTGTTAGGCCGAATGCGGGAGTCGGGAAATTGGCCTTAGTAGGGTGGGGCACGTGGAGATTTCGAGGGGTCGGCCCTTTCGTTTTCGGTGATTCGGGGAGATTAAAAGGTCGCATTATGTGGAGATTATTAGGGCCGCCGGGCTCGACGTTTTTAATGCCGGGAATGAAATGTGAAAGAATTTTTCTTTATGGGAGTAATTAGTTTGTAGAAGCAAGTGGTACGCTTTTGAGTTGTTTTGTTAATGAAAATGTTACGGCTTTTTTATTTTTGCTGCTTTTTAGAGCTTTACTCTCGTTATTAGTTTATATAATCTTTTACTTTTTCAGGTTGTAAATTCAAATGGTTCTAAATAGTATATTTTATGAAAGAAGAGCGCAGAAAGGCAAAAATATTTTTACCTTTTTTATGTAGGCAAAATAAAAGAATAAATATAAATATTAATGAAAATGATTTACATACTAATTGCAGAACTTAATAAACAGCTCTAAGACTTCCCTATTAAACAATAACGGATACTTTGAATTTTTATAATTATACTAGTATTAAACAAAAATTCATTTGGCAAATCTATCTCATAAAAAACTATTTATAAAGTAAAAAATTTAATACTACCTCAAAACGCCGAAAAATTCTACAACCTCGCAATATCCCACAATATTCAACAATCCCACTAAAAAAAATAAAAGAAAAACCTCAATTCCAGCAAATATTTTTAATTCCCGCCGCGTTCAATTAACGCACGCAGCTAAGACGACGGCCGAGAAGAAGAAGCGGAAGAAGCTCGGCCCGCGCCACGGGGATGATTAATTCCCGCGTGCATAAAGGGCTGCAGCACTCGTGGCGCAATCATGCCGTATTTCACTTTTTGCAATTTCGCGCGTCTCCATAAATTTGCCGCTCGCTCTGCGCGCGCTGCTCCGCTACCTTTACGCGGCCCTAAATAACGTTTGACACAAACTGCTAATAATCCGGTAAATATTAGTATCACGCAAGAAGCGCGCCAGAGTTGATTGCATAATCGATACGAGCCCCCGTGCGAAATAAGAAGAGCTTGGCTATATATACTCGGCTTTGGCTTCCAAGGAGAGAAGGAGGAGGTGGAGGGAAGAGAAAGAAAGACGCTCCACTGATTTTTCCCCGACGGCCTCTCTCCTTCGAGGAGAGCGGAAAAAAGGCAATTGCGAGGGATGCCCCCTTAATTCCCGTGGATGGCCTAGATCGATGAAGAGAGCGGGCGCACGCGATTTCGCCGAGGGAAAACAAAGCCCGTCGATTCAGCCAATCAAGCGTTTTCTGTGCTCTGTTGCGTTCTTTTTCTTTTTTACCGCTGCGTGGCTTTTGCCGAGGGAATTTTTGATGCGGAGCCGCGAAGAGGTATGTAGTGGGTGGTGGTCTGGTATTGTGGGAGAAAGGAGATGGTGGGTTGGGATTAAGGGGGTGAGAATTGGTGGGTGTTAAGTAAAAGAATTTTATGGAAATTTTTTTGTTTGATACGGAGAGAAGTGTAAGTTTCAACTTGAAAGGATTTATAAAATGGAAGGATTTATAAGCATGCTACGTAATTTTACTCATCATTGTTATACAAATCTAATACACTTTGATATGAAATCTATGATTAAATAGCCGTTGAAAGACAAAAATAATTGATAATTTTATTGTTCTAATTTACTTTCGATTTCAGATTTAATTACTACTGTAATCTACAGTAAATTTATCAAGAACATTGCACTTTTAATCACTTTAACATTTTATTTCATTACCAATTAGAAACTATATTAACGTGTTAGATCTAAATTGGAGTTCGTTAATGAACCGATAAATCAATTAAACATTAACTTGAATGCGATCCCAATTTAATCTGGCGATTTCAATATCTAAATTAGTACCATATATTTTACTACTGTTTTAAGGCTTGTATTTAATTTTAAATGTTCTTTCTTACCAACGTCGATCATCCTACTATCAATACCGTTTTAAAAAGGGGCTTACCTGAAACACAAAAAAGACAGATATGTTATTAAAAATGTTTATGTAAATAATGCATCTTAAAATTAATAATAAATTCTTATAAAATGTAATCTGCATAATGTTTAGATCAACGAATACATTATTTAAAAAAAAGCTTTCCTAAATTCCTTAAAATATTCTGCAAAAATGCTTCCATCACTTAAACCCCCAACTAAAATAACTTTCACCCGAAATCTCCAAACACCACAAAAAAAAGCACAAACCACCCTCCCTCCCACAAAAGTCAAGACCCGCAAAAAATAGCGCGCCGCAACACACAAAACACAAGAGCCAGCCTTTCCGCGAAGACCCATCCAAGGCAACCAAGCCGCTCCCGTTAAGAGCGACGTCGACGCTCGGAAAGGCAGACAGCCCCGGCGCGATATCGAGTCGTCGGGGAAAATAAGTGAATAAAAAATTCAGTCGCTCCCTTCATGCTCGCGGCTCGTCCGCGCGCGAGACAGAGGAAGGAAAAAAAAGAGGCGACCGCAGCCGAGGCAAAAGGCGAAAGCCCGCGAGACCAGGAATACCGAATCGCGCACAAACACATCGAGAGCTGGCCTTTACTTGACTTCGCGGCGGCAGCGCGCACAAAGGTGCACTGGAGCTAAAGGCGAGTGGACGCTATATACGTGCATCGTTTCGCGAATCGGACTTTGTGGGCCGGGCTGTTTAGCCGGCCGCGGCACGCGACGTGTATAAAGAAGCGAAGCTACGGGCGCGCGCGCTTTGAATTTTGCGAGGAGGTATAAGGTAGAGGTACACGGGGAAAGGAATTAGAATTGAATGGGGGAGCGGTTTGGTTAAAGGCGGAAGCGTCTTAGATTGGAAAAGTCGGGGATGGTTTTTTTTGGGAGGTGGGTAACGCTGAGGAAGTTGGGAGAGAATTAGGAGTGAATGGGAGCGGGGTGATTTATTGGAGGTGAGTTGAATGTGGGGAGTTTTGCGTATTTGGACTAGAGGGTTTGGAGTCGTTTTGTGGGATGGAATTGTAAAATTTATGTGTACTTTATTATTCGTTAATCCGAATGTTAATATTTAGGCCAAAAGCGACGATTTGATATTCAACACATAAATGTTAATTTTTTTTCAACATATTGTTTCAATTTACTTGTAAAAGTAAGATAGAAGAGGTTTGACTATTAATGTCTGTTTGTCACTGATGCTCCCTCGTACAAATTAAAAGAATATGAGCAATTCACAGATCCCTTTATAATCTCACTTCAAAGGGATTTCAGCACGTAATTTAATCATCTAATAAACGTAATCAAATCAACTTTCGAATAATTCATGTCCAAATAAATCACCCAACTTCAGTAAACTATGCACATATTAACTATGCGCTTGACCTACAAAGTAGTAAAGCTATTATCGCTTAATTAGCGAGCCGCGTCAGCGACACGCAAAATAAAAGATCCGAAACTACCTTAAAAGCGGCGAAAGCGAAAATAAATTAATTTAGCGCAAATGAAACACCAACACATCCACACACACACACACACTCGCAAGCCGACACTATTCATTCCACCCTCCCTTTTACAAAATTCATTACCGAAGCTCCCGCGGAATTAAAAGTTTCTCCCAGGCTGTGCTCCCTAAGAGTAGCCCCGTGTAATACCCCGGATGAAATTTTCCCGGTCGTCGAAACTCTCTTTCTCTATACATCTATATATACGCGCGCGCTATCGAATTCTATCACGCGTGTGTGTATATATATACGTACGGAGAAAAGCGTCGCGTCTTCGGGAATCCAGCAGTCTGTCTGGGGGAAAAAGCGAGGAAAGGCGAAGGAGAAGGTGAAAACGATAAACCGAGGAGAATCGCGAGTAATCAATGATACGTGCAAATAGAAACAAACAGGGTTAAGGGGCTAGAGCGAAAAGTAGAAGAAAGCGTGCCGACGCGCCTTCGTTCGATCTGCGCGGGTGTATATAGATAAACACGCGCCGAGGAGACGACGGCAGTGAGAGCCGGGGAAGGGAATCGAAGAGGCAGATATAGAGGTAAGAGGAAAAAGGACGAAAAGCGAGCAAGGCGCGATTGCAGGATGCAGAGAGATAAAGGGAGATTCACACTGTTGAGAAAAGTCAGCATTTTTTTCTTTTTGCGATATTGGCTGATTCGAGATGAATGCTCGAAATTTTTTTATGTAAGATTATGTATAGTTGACTGTCAGATCGATAGTTGGAATCAAAATGTTAAAATTGTGACCTGAATTCACAACTTTAATCAAACTCATATTACTATTAAAAAGACTTGATGTAATGTTCCTTCAATTTGGTGTTAAAATGTAAATTATATATTTTCTTTGTGTTAAGATCTATACTAATGTAAGTAAGTTATACATTATTCTGCCCTGCATAAGTAATAAAGAATACTATTAATTTAAAGACTTAACTACATAACAAGATTAGAGATAAATTGATAAAATGTTTAAAATATCAGTCAGAGATTAATATAAAAACTGACAATGTAACTATCTTAATGAAATGAATCAATTTGAATAATAAAAGCAATACATTATAGTTCTTTAATTTCATTAATAAATTATTTAAAATAAATTTTCTCAAATTGGAAAGCATACACATATTTTGATAAAATGTGAAGCAGATGTTAAATATTTATAATCATCACATTTAAAATTTATATTCTGAGCTTACAAATAAGTAAGCGGCGATCGTTAAATATTTAATTAAAATTTATCTACTAAATTTTCTTGTTGCTAAACCAATAATTGAACGTGCGTATAACAAGTAAATTAATGAACATCTCAATTAGCTAACAGCATCATCAGATCAGTTATACTAGACATCGTTATCTATTAAACAACAAATAATCAGTTGTTTGAAAGTGATTACTTATTTTTCCAAATTTTGGATTAATTCTATATATATTTTTTTGCTTTAATCCAAATGAATCACAAATGTTTCCAATTAAAGTATTAGTTGTATTCTTGATAATAATTTTGTAGCAAAAATGCGAACATGAATTTTATCATATTAAATTTTATTATATTCTAATAATTAAATTTCATTAATTAAATCTCCTTATTTTATGAGCTATAATGATTCATAATAATATCAACGTAGTAATAACGTAAGGCGCTCATAAAGTCAAATAAAACAATCTAATCCCACATTACAACTACCTTGAACAAAAACCAAAAAGCTTGAAGACACCACCCACTCATCCGCAAACCAACAGTGTGAATCACCCTAAACATCGCAAACTTCAAAATAAAACTCATCGAAAAAAAAAGCCCGTCCAAACGAACGACAGAGCAGCACGGACGAGGAAAAAGCGACAGAGGTATAGATAGAGAGTCTCGCGCTGGATATTGCGTATCGGGGATAGGTAAGTGGATTTCTCGCGTCGGTACATTCGCGTAACATAGTATTGCACTCCCCTCGTGTTAGCTCGCGAAAGAGCCCCTCTAAATTGAGCCATCGCGAGCAGCGACTATCGCGGGCTTCTCTCTCTCTCTTTCTCTCTCTCTCTCTCTCTCTCTCTCTCTCTCTCTCTCTCTTTCGCTCTCTCTTTCTCTCTTTCTTTCTCTCTCTCTCTTCCCCCATAGAGAGCCTGACTAGAACGACAACGCTAAGCTCGAAAGGGTGTTACCTATTTATTTATTGGCTCGGCCCAGCGAGCCACCCTCTGTGCGTATACAGAGCCCCCGCGCGGTGTTTTAGCTCGCGAGCCTGATCCTTAAAACGCCCGGCGATTTTCCACGAGACGGCTAATCGCCGATGGAGCAGAGGAGCATTTCGCTTACAGCGGGCTTCTCTCTCTCTCTCTTTCTCTTTCTCTCTCCCTTGGCGCTTAAAGGTTTAGAGGGCTCCACTTGACTTTCGTTATGGGAGATGATGGGATATTGGTGTATATGCATTTGTTTTTTGGTGAGCTGCTTTTTAGAGCGTTTTGGATGTTTGCGCGGGTGAGGATTAAGGCTTTATTATTGTTGGATCCTCGCTCGGATTGTTTATGTTGGATAGTAGGATATTCGGGAAAACAAGGTCGGTATAAAGGTTTAGATTTTTGAATAGATACTGTTTGTTTAGATTAGAATTAAGGTATAAAATTGAGGAAATTTAATAACATTAAATACTAGTTTTATTAATATATCGATTTTATAGCTTTATTAAATTGAATATTTATTAATTCATAAAATGTCTGATAAGTTTTATGAAAATCATATTCATATCCAATATATTCAAAATAACAATAATTATGATTGTTTTAAACTCTGTTCGATTACTGTCTAACTTTTTATGCAAATTAAATAACCGTGTTTTAAAGTATTATTTAACGTTTACATCAAACATTACAAAAGTTGAATAAAATAAACGAGTAAATAACATTATTTTATTAAAAAATTCAAAATGAAATACTATTTTATTAATTATCTATCAATTTCAATTTATTATGAAAATAATTAATTAATTATTAATAATATTGATATTGTTTATAAAGTTACCAACATTTGATATAAACTATAATTACAAATAATTATTAATTAAAACAACACTTAATATTACAAATTAATAATTACTAATAAGTATACATACATTGTACTATTTACTATTATACTATTTTCACCCTCATTCATTATACTATTTTCACCCTCATTCTGCATTAAAGTTCACAACTTTTACTCCAGAGCCCAACAATGACAGAGAGAAAACAATTCGTCAACGCCTACATCATCATCCAATTTAATTCTCCCAGCTGCATTTTCTCACCCACCCCCGCTTAAAAAGCCTCAAATTTTTGGGTTTCACCACTACTCCACGACTGTATTACATTTGCGTCAGCGGCCGGACATTTATTATCGCCGTTCGCTCGTCCATTCTTCCTCTCCTTTTTTTTTATCGCCGCGTCGCTCGATATTCGAACAGAAGCAAATATAACTCTCTCGCTTTCGAATACATAACGGCGCGACAGTAAAAACCAAAAGTACGTCGAGGGGGCGGCGCGCGCGGCCCAGCACAATGGATTATTATCCGCGAGTTCGCAATTCGTTTTCGGACGGAACATCCCACCCCTTTTCGCCCCCCATCCGAAAACAAAGTTCTCCCTTATGTATATAAATTTATCGTTTAATTTATCGTACACAAATGTTACGTATCGCGCGGGCGTTCGATTCTGCTCGCGCGCTGCTTTTTCGCGTCGTGACTGCGGCGCGTGATATTTGGGCGGGGAAAAAAAATTGTTGCAGGTAATACTGTCGGGGGCGCATCGCGCGAGCCCTCGTTATTTATGCGCGAAAAAATTTAATTAAACATATAAATTAACCGAAATCATGCGTAAAATTCATATCGCGCGATTATTAACGAAGTCGATATTTATGAGGGCTCTTTTAATTAAAAAAAATAAAAGGAAGTTATGACGGCACCGCGGTTTTATTTAGGTTACGTTTGTGTGTGGCCGTTAATTTATCCTTTTTGTTTTTTAACATTTTGAGATTTATCACTCTTGTAATACAATAAATTTTGATTTAATTTTCTGTACGTACTATAATTTTATTTGAAAAATGCACATTCAAGAGGTTAAGGGAAATTCAATTTAGGTTAAGTTAAACTGACTGAAAATAAATAAAATATTTTTACGTTTAGATATAGTATAGAACTTAAAATACAGTAACCCTAGTAGAAATGATTCCATTTAATGGCTGGTTAATACCTCGTAAAAATGGATTCAATGCTATTTCTTAACCTCTAACCATTTTAAAAAGGCAAATTTCTACCAGGAAAGTTTTTATACATATTATACAGATATTATCTACAATTTTAAGAAATTTGCGTGATATACTTTGTGCTTTAAGTTTTTGATACTGCTCGCTCTTACAGGTTCTTTAAACTTTGGCATTTGTAACAATTTACCACGGATTTTTAAGCCAACCGGTTCATTAATTTATATTAGACCGAGCTTAAAATATAGTCACTTAAAATAATTTTAAAATACTTACTAAAGATAAAAGTAATGCTGAAAACACTATAAATTATTTATTTGTATTTTAATTAATTAAAAAATTAATGGACACACTTATGTTTAAAATATTAGTAATAATGTATAATTAAAAATGATTTATTTACATATAAGAGTGTTTAATAATTATTTATGAATTTTTTTTCAAAAAAGTAATCCATAGTATTTCTAGTACTATATTCTCAATAAATATTTTTAGCCTGCTATAGATTTATGAACGGGTTGGTTCAATAACCCGTAGTTATATAGAAGCCGAAATTCAAGAAATATATATAGTACAAAAGCTTTATATTAACAAAAATTATGCTCTACTATTTCTAAGAATAAAAAACATTAATTTATTTCTAGTTAATTTAATCCAGTTATCCTTCTTATTATAGAGAATATGAAAATCCATCTATTTCACTTGAATTTCAATTTTTTGAAAATACAGTAACGTTAACGTTGTTGTTCTTCACAGGAACAACAACTTGACATATAAAAAGTTTTCCCACAATTAAAAATTAGATTTAAAAATAGATTTCCATATTTTTAATAACAAAAAAGCTACATCACATCATCTCACGAATTTAATACTAAAAAATAATTTTTCCAAATCCCCTACACCACGATAAAGAAAATCCCACTTTTATCAAACCACATCCTCCTCCACCGACCCTGAAACTCCCAGCCGCAAAACTGCAATCGATGCATCACCCCGGGAAAAGCGCCAATTGAAAACTCCCAATCTTATCTCCACCTAATTAGCACGAGCGCTTGTCGCATCTACCTCGCGCTCGGAGAGATTTACGAGCCAACGTCTAATTAGTCGCGATAAATTTCTCTCTCTCTCCCTCTTTATCTCTCTATCTCGACGCATCCGTTTCTACGCGCGACAACAGTAACTCCGCGATTCGAGCGCAGTCGCGCCGCGGCCACTTTAGGCCTTCCCGCAGCGCGCGAGCGCGCGTCATTTGGCCGCATTATCGCGCGCGCCTCGTAATAGGCTCGATTCATTCGGAGCGCAGAGGCAGTATAACCGGCCTTCTTTGTGCCCCGGCGGCCGGGCGGCAATGAATCAATCAGGGAGAGCGACGCTTTCTGCGCTGAGAGCGCGAATATGGAGGCCATGCAGGGTTTAGGCTGTCGAGTGATTGAATGAAGTGTTTGAAGATTAAATGTAAACGTAATTGATGATTGTTGAGTGTATTTTTTTTTAATTTTAATTGATGGTGAGATAGTAGTTGGGATATTGATTGAGTATTTTTAAATTTTGTTTAAAATATGAAGTTGGTCGTTTCGTTGATGCTACCGTTTCGATCATTCATATCAGGTCGAGTCAGTTTATTTAAGAATGGACATTATTTAAAGTGTATTAATACTTTATGATTATAAATTTAAAGTACAGTAAAAGTGACTGCAGGCTTATAAAACAAATCCCCCTGAAAGCACGACTTTTTCCGTATTTTATTCAAAACCATCCGAAACGGCGAACCATAAAAAATTACAGCTACGAAAATTGCTTTTAGACTTCATAAAATATTCCCCGACACTTAACAAAAATAGAAAACCCTCAAATTACTCCTTAAATAAAAGCTCGACTGTCCCACTGAACTAAATTACACGTCCGCAGCACCGACCCATCCTTGCACATCCTCCTCCTAAAAGCCCGCCTCGAAATTGTTTTTAAACCACCTTAAACTTAACGTCCTCAGAAAAATCCTTCCCACCTCCCGGCGCGCCGTAAAAATCCCTCCTCACCGGCGCGGCGCGATAAAACAATGCGCCGATAATTTTAAAAGCTCCCGGCGCATCCCCGGCATTGTTTCGATATACTCGTAAAGCCCACCTCTGTACAACGACGTTAAAGCATATACATACGCTCTCTTCTTGCCGCACGTACGCGCTCCACTGCATTAAATTTCATATAAAATGACGCACCGCCTCGTGTCAAATTTCATTGCTCCACGCGCGCGGCCGCGTTTAACGACCCGCGCCACACCGTGCGAAAGCGCGCGCACGCGCCTCACGTACGAAAGCCAGACGCGCCGTTTATTATTTGAACTTATTGAGAATCATGGACGCGCGGCTGGGCTTTTTTTTCGCAGGCTGCATTGCGGCGGGCGCGTTTAGATTGGTTTGATTGGGATGGTGAAAATAAAAGCTCGCAAGCGCGTTGGTTTCTCTATCAATCGGGAGGGCGCGTGATCAAAAACGCACGCAGGAAGAATATTACATGCTAGAGCGTGGAGGTAATAAATTGGCGGTGCGGTGGTCGATTTATGTTGGAGTGCGAAGCTGTTGGTGGACGGGTTTTTTTTTGGGGAATGTACTTGGAATAATTGGGTTTGGAGTTACGTTGAATTTTAACTCTTTTTTTTAGTGATATATATTCGTTTTTGTATGAAAGTGTAGTACAGTGTGGAAGCTTTGACGGTTCAAGAACACGCATTTTTTAGAAGCTTGCGCATCTAGTTAAGACCTCTCAGAATCTTGAAATTGCCTTTCCATACTGAAACTCAAGAACACAAAGGCTCTTGGGATATTGAATACACTTTTGTACGAGAGGCCCACTCTCAGCGAAGGCCCTTGAAATTTTGAAAATGCAACTCGATATTACTTTATGAAGTAGCAATTTTCAACAATAGTTCGAAAAGAATCTAACGAAAGCACAGCTCATTTTATACTCATTTGTTCTACAATAAATTTTATACTCTTTTCTAAAAAACTCAATTTTTTCCGAAACCACATTTATACGATTATTTTAGACTATTTTAAGCAAAGAAATATTTTTCTATTTTGAACTTATGTTCACACTGAAATAAGTGCAGCAGCACGTTACAGGGTGCCGCGGCAAATGAAACTATTTTGATTCGTTTATAAAGTGTGGAAAATATTTAATACTAAAAGCCCAAATTTGAAGATATTTCATCAATGCAAATTATATTAGGTAAAATAGTTTTAATAAAATTAGTCTAAATCTTTAGATGATCAAATATTAAAACTGCTTCAAAATTAAACATTAATTATAATTCAAAAATAACAAAATAAAAAGTTTGACTGCAGACTAAAAAAATATAAAATTTTAGAATTTAAATTAAAGCGAAAAAGTAGTATAATGCGCCCGTACGTAACACAGAAGTCGATCCAGTAGCAAAGGATAAGATAACAAGGTAAAGAGGTACAATGCATTTAAAGCGTTACATGGTATACTGCGGTGAAAACTTGGTTAGAAAATAAAGAGGGAAAATGAGTTTTTAATTAGGCTCAACAAAAGTTGAAAGCGAAAGCAACGCGCTGATGGAAAATACGCTTGGGCTTTTGAAAAGTTAACAAAAGGACGAAATAAAGCAAAATGAGAAGCAGAGTGAACGATAATTGCGTAAACTGTGGTAATGTGTGCATAATGCACAGTAGAATGGAAGTTAAAGTGCAAAAAAAAGTCGTGCTTTCTGTGCCTTCTTAGCTATATGCGTTTTTATATATTCATTAGTTATCTCTTCACGCCTTATTTATTATCTAAATTGGTCGAGAAATTAAATTCTTTATTGAATTAAGGATTTTGAGAGCTTTTGAAATAAAAATTATGCACTTAAACGTTATTTAATATGAATATGTCGAGAATTAAGAAGAGTAAGCAGTGAAGTTTTGGACAAATATAGCTTTAAAACTTGACCCTTTTACTAGAGCAAAAGCCGTGACATTTTTTCAATAGCAGTGCACATAACTTCTTTTCTCGAAATTTTCACAACGAGCTACAAGTGTATGCCAAAATATATTTTAATCGTCGAGATACCTCTATAGAACATAAAAAAAAATAAAAGTTCTACAATATAGGTCAAAATTATTAATACTTTTAGAACGAGTACTCAAGAAAAAATACTTTGATAAAAAGAATTAATTATTCAACTTTTGATGGTAAAAAATATTCTAGAAATACAAGTGTAATAAAAAGCTCATACGATCCCCATAACACATTTAAATCACCAAATTCCAAAGAACGATACCACCTCCACCCAGCCATTAAACCACCTAACAAACCTTTCCTCTCTCGCAAGCTCCAAAGCCCACTCCCCGAAGCCCGCACCGCGCCCATAATCAACAGCTTTCTACCCCATTACCCCGCAAAAAGCATAGACGCGGCGGCATCCAACAAACAGCAAACCACCGCACTCCACCGGCAATAACCGAACCATTCGATCTCCAACCCAGCCAGCAAAAAAGCCCTCCCGTCGGTCAAGTTTAATGGAGCACTATACGCACCGACCGCAGCTGCATTGCGCGATCCACCCCCGCACAATTAGACCGAGCATCGCGAATCCCCGGCCCAGCGCTATACATAAAGCATGACCTTCGCCGTGTCTGTGTGCTGCATCGCCCGGTGCAGCGGAGCGCACTCGACATTGTCTCGCGCGCGTGCATATCGCGCCGGTATCGCGCAGTGTCTCTAGAGCTCCTTCCGCCGGATACTTCGGCCTGCAGTCTGCGGCCTACGAGGGCCGGCTCTCGTCTTTCTTTATTGTGTCGCGCGCGACTTCTTGTCTCGCGTGCGGTCTTTTCTTTCGCCGTTGTTTGGCTAGATGGGGTTACGCGATATGTCCTGGGTCTTGTTGTCTCACTTGTCGCGGAGGTAGAAAAAAAAGGGGGGATGGGGGGCTTGTATGTAATTGAAATTTGTGGTTGCGCTGGCCGAGAGAGGTAGCTTCTGCCGCGCTGTGCGGGGGTGCATTGTTTTAATTACACGCGGCTTTGTGGCCGGATTGTTACCCGTGGCGAATAGTTACGGTATTAGTTCTAATGTCGGTACTTACTAGTTGGGGAGTTGGGTAATTGTTATGGCTGAGTGGATCAACTTACCTGGAACAAAAAAAATATTAAATCGTTAATTAGTGTGAGTAAAGTTAAGAAGTGGAAAATGTTAAGATTAAGAAAATGAATGATTCTTAGATTACTATTGAACAATATTAATTAAAAATGTAGGAAAAGGGTCACCAATTGTTAAAAAAGAACCCTGCGTAAAAAAAAAATTGTACATATTAACTTTATATGAAGTTATGTTTTTCTTAATTCATATGAACATTTCCAACGAGACTTCCCCGAACTTTACGATTCGGTACCCATACGAATCAAAATTATTCCATTAAAATATAACGAAAATTACAAACCATATAACCCCCCGAGCACTCATATCTTCAAAAATTTGTTTCCCCGCGTAATTGACGTCACTCTCCGTAAACAGAATCCTCCGCTTCACGGAATGCATCCATCAACATCTCCATCCAACCCCTTGAAAAAAGAACCATCCCCCCCCCCCCCCCGCAGCTCGCCCAATTTTCCAATCAATTACTTCGGCGATCGATAATTCAATTAATTCACCCTCCCCCACCATTAGCCCAGGCTCGCAAAAAAGGAGGGGTCCAGCATACGCGGCGTTGACAGCCGCCTCGGGCCGAATATCGACGTTAATGAGACACTCGTCATCCGGTGTGCTCGTCTTATCGCGAAGACGTGGATAAGAGAGATGGGCGAGAAGCCGTTTGTTTGGCGGGTCTGAAATTGCGAAAACGTCCGACGATTTTATGCGCGCAAGTCGGATGATAAGGAGAAGCGCAGAGGGGGAATGAGACGGAGACGTTGACGGACGCGCAAATAATATTTCGGGATAATTAATGTGCTCCCGGCGGCTTCCGCGTCTTGGACGACGTAAAGTCGAGGCTCGGAAGGGCTTGTTAATTGTCGAGAAGCCGAAGGCAGCTCCTGACGATTGCGAGAGCGGCGCGACGCTTTCTTTTGTGCCGGTGTAACGAACTATTTTCTTTTTGCGCAGCCGCGACGACGGTTCTTGTTTGGTCGCGGTTTCGAGAGATATTTCGTTAGGGAATGATGAATTTACTGCGGATGAAGACGCGGTTGTTATTTGCTTGTTGGAGGTTGGAGGATTTTATTTTAAAGCGAGGGTTTTGTTTCGTGGAAATGAATGTTTAGTGGAAAATGTCAATACATGGAAATTCTGTATATATAATAAAGAGTTGTATATATTGATCAAAATATTGTGATAAATCTTAATACTTCTTATAAAAGTTCAAATTATTGCTCAAGTTTCAGGGTTTTCAAAAAATATACCATTAAATTTGAGGACATTTTTAGTTTTTTTTTTACTAAAAACGTGCACTTTTAAATATCAGATGACAACAAAATACTTTTGCAATAAGAGTGCTTTGAAAGATCTTTTATTACAAAAGTACAATTTCTCTTGAGACAAGAAGACGTATTTTTTTAAGTTTTCTCAGTGTCAAAAGATATTTTTAATTTAAAAAAATATATTTCTTCCAGAGAGAATCTTCACAAAAGAATAAGGAATATAATTGAACTTTTTTATATAAAATATATGAAAGCACACATTTTTGTATAATGAAAAGATATCAAGCACAAAGTTATTTCTTTTATTCAACAATAAATGAATGTTATAATGAATATTATAAAGTTGAATCCAATAACGACAGTTACTCAGATCACTTTCAAATGATGTACTCAAAATAAATAATTATGGTATTAATTAAAATATGTTCCCGACATTAATCTTCATTGCTTGCTATTTTATATTCTTCAATCGCCGATCGAACACGTACTGGACATGCAATAACAGTTCTATAGATACTCGTGAATTAATAATACAATAATAGAGGTTATTAGCGTTCAATCGAATACAACGACCTCAATCTTCGTTAAATGAAGATAACAACTGCATTCAAGTATAATTCATTAATTTCTTATTTTTATTCAAATAATTTATTTATTAATTCATTGCTCTATAAAATATCAAATTTTGGCAACCTAAAAGATAATATAACATTTGTTCTCAATATATATGTCACCACACAACAAAACACCACGTTAAAAAAACAATCGATTTCAAAAACCGCACATCGCGACCGACTGTATTCCTACAAGAATACCGCGAAATAAACGGGCGATAAAGCCTATTTGCATAAGAATCCCCCTCCACGCGTGAACGCAAAAAAAAAGTGAATAAACGGGCGAATCCAACAATACACCATACACGCTGCTATACACTGCGCATAAATATGCAGGCGCGTATATAGCGAGCACAAAGGCCGCCGGCAACGATCCGCGACGGCGACAAAAAGCCAAGCGCGTCGTTTTAATTTTAAATTCGTCCAAAAATCTACGTGGGCGTGAAGGAGCGAAAGGTACACGCCCGGCTTTACTCTTTTATTAGCCGGGACTCTCGTGCGTGGGTGGACGCGGCGCAGGTAAATAAAGGGACGCGGGATTAAGGATGCTTTGATGAAAAAATTAGGTACACATGCTGGATTCTGTAACATATTGATGAATGTTTGTGCACGTGCTGAGAGTTGATCCCATAGTTTATTTAGGGTTTGTTTAGGCGCAACTTTGCGACGGCTGCTGCGTTGCATTGTTTAGTCTCTGTGGGGTGCGTTTAATTGAAATTTTTTAATGCATGGAACCAAGACGTATGCAAATGCGTTGTTAAGGATACGAGGTTTTACAAGAAAATTTAACACCAATTCCTCAGTATGTTTGTATGAGAGAATAATGAAATTGGTTATGTTCAGTTTTTAGAAGTTCAATTTTTACTCCAGTTATTCGAAAATTGAGAATTGGTTTTCTATTATACTATATTTTCATAAGCTACTTTTAGTATAAAAAGTTGTAAATATAAGTTTATCAATATGTTTTTCTAACGACTTTTCGAAATCCGTTTTATAAATCTAAAAATATATACAATAGTGTATTAAAATAACCGTAGAACTTAATCTTCGAAAATAAATGACAATTCAAACTATAAATTCAAAATTCAAAGATAGTTCCGTCGTTTTGTGACCTATATTTACAGGTACATGTATATTTCAATTTGAATGATAGCTTTTAATAAATAAAAAGGTAAATCCCGAGTAAAATATTCTTCTACTGCATAGTTTTCGTAAATATTGAACATTTTTTACAGAATATATAGCGATGAAAACAAAAAACGGCCTACATCCAGCGCTTAAAATAAGTTTCTGAACTAAAGCATATATATTCAAAAGAGACTTGCATAAAAATTTCACACCCTTTGACTGTGACGTTCGGAGAGAATAAAAACATCCATAAAAAACGCTAGCTCATAGTCGCATCAATCCGGTTTTTATGACTGAATACACGTTGTCTTTGAACTTCCATTATTTTTATAACGATAAAATTTGTTTGAAGTATATATAGATTTTTTCAAAGATATTTTTTTCAACTTATTAAAGATATTTATCCAATTAAATAAACATTAACTTCTTAAAAATTTACGCGCATTCAAATAAAAATGATCATTACTTAAATTATTGTCAAGTTTATATTTTTACAATTTAAATTTTAGCCAGTTTATAACTGAAAGACAGTTCGATTAACGTTGAACTAATTTTTTGTTATTAAAAAACTTTTTCCGATAATTTCTTGTCTTATACACACAGTTACTTGCTTGTTTTTCATTTTGAAGTAAAGAACTAAAAATGAAAGAACGAAAGTTCTACAAGTTAAAAATAATCTAGGAAAAATAAAATATTAACTTTTAAATGAACAAAAGATAATCCTTAAATAGCCTAAAGAAGTTTTAAAAAATTTAATATTCACATCGTTTATCGTTTCATATTTGATTCAATTATTAAAACCTGCTTTTATAGATTTTAATATTGCGTATTATAAATTTTAAATTTAACCTTTAATATTGAAATTTTTCATTCATGTTTACTTTTAAAATATTGCTAAACTGTTTAGTCGTATAATAATTTTGTAACTTAATTCTAAAGATTTATGCAATCTAAATGTGTTAATTTTACGAATCAACAATTCATGTTATGAATGAAGTGTTATATGATATTAGCTTTTTACTATCTTTTTCATCTAAAACAAATATCTATTTCAACGTTTATAACTTCATATTCACTTACTACATAATTATATTAAATTCAAGAGCAAATTTATTTTACCATCAATCCGAAAAACATAATGCAAACATCTCTACTTCGTCTAAACATTTACCTGCATAAGTCAACATTTGTGATTATATAAAATAGAGCTACGAGTTAACAAAAGATCCAACTAAAGTTTATCTTACCCCAGCTTAGCATGTAATATCACAGTCAAAATTACAATTACATTTTAACTTTCTCCAAGTCCACAAAATTCAAGCAGTAACCCTAACTAAACCATCCACCACTATTCTCATCTCTCTTCCTCAGTCTCTAACCAGCCGTATCCTTTGCGCTTGCCATAGCCAAAGGTCAGAAGCCCCCGACGCGCAGCAGCCAATCCAAAGTCCGGACAGATCCGCACCAAGCGACACAACCTCGTGGCAGCAGCAGCAGCAGCAGCAGCCCAGCCTTAAAAGCCGGCTGGCGTAGCGTTGCAACGCGAACACAGGACAACACGGCCACGCATCGATCCGCTGCGGCGCACGCGCGCGTCAAAGTGTAATGCGGGTTAATGCACGAGGGCTGCCTATGCAAACGCGCTAATGCAGCCTTCCTGAATTAAAGAGTCGATAAGCCCTATCGGAGCCTAGCGCCCCGCTGCGTCTGCATGATGGACCAGAGGTGGAGGAATGGAGGTTCAGGGATGGGAATCATTTTTGGTGGCAGTCATAGGGGTGCCGACGGTTTTATTTGGACGGGACGGTTTTATGTAGGCTGGACGATGTTGAAAGGGTGCATCGGGCATTGTTTGGAGATTGAAAGAGTGGAATGATGAAATTTGATGGTTTTCAGAGGAGAATTACATTTGACGTGCGGGATATTGTTACTGCTGATAAGAGATCAATCGATATGTCTGTTAATGCATAATATATACTTTTTGTTTTCAGATAATTTTAACTTAAGATGCGTGAATTCTGTTTGATTCAAGTTTGAAATAATCAGTTTGCCCAGTCAGCACTATATAGTAATCGCAAACACTACTTTATGAGATGCAAAATTTACACTCACAGTATTCATCATTTACGTTGGAGAAGGAAAACGTCACTTAAAACCAGGTCAGGTTAGTAAGACTGGATAATGTTAACTCATGCACTCTCTTCAACTGGAAAGTCAACTGTTTTAGATGTAGTATGTGATGAAGCATTGTCGTGACAAAGGAGCAGTTGGCTCTTCTTTGATTCAGGGACGTTGTAATTTCGAAGAGCAGAACACTTGACAGAGATATAGTGTGTTACAAACCATTCTGTTGTAACAATGCCTAGGTTGCCAAGTGCAACGATGACTCTGCACTCGCTTTTAGAAAAGAAAGAACAATATTTTTTCCCCTGTATTGAGTTTTCCGTGCTTTTGTTGTAGGGACTGGTTGTTTAAAAAGCTGCTGTAAATCAATGTTTGAATAATGACAAAGGATTTAAGATTTATTGTTGGCGAAAAAGATAAACCTTTTTAATCTTATTAAAAAGAATGTGCGAACTCTCAAAAATCATGATTTTTATGATTTGTGAAAAATAACGTTCGGGAATTTCCTGTTGATGTTATAAGCTATTTTAAGTTTGATTATCAATGTATAACAAATATTTTCAACATTTTTTATTCTAAAATAGTTATTGACAAAGTAATTGAAGTAACTGTTTTTTCTACTTTTATGCTATTTTATTTAATCTTTAAATGTTATACTAAATTAAAAGTTTTTAATTATTCTATATCATTGAACCCTCATCTCGAATACCAGAAATAAAATTCATAAATCGGTGTCACTTATAAAATAAAAAATTATTATTCGATTGTGCTAAATTTTTGGCTATGAAATTTCGACTCACTCATTCATACAATTGGATTCGTACAGCGATTCAAGCTTATCCCTTCAACATAAAAAAATCTAGAGCTATTCGATTTTTTCTCCAAATTACATCGAACCCTTAAGGGCTTTTAAATCAAATACGAGGATTATCGTACGTTATCAGGTCAAATGTGCGAAACGGTAGAGTCTATAGAGGGAAAGAGAATTCGAAAATGGGAATCATGCCAAATGGAATTCCATTATTGACTGATTGAAGCAATTAAAATGCGATATATCGTACATTCCAACTTCCAGTTTTATTTCACTCGGTTCAGCTAAAACTAAAATGCAATGTGTAAATTCTAATAATAGTGTGAATTTTACTTTCTACAAAGTGAGAAATGAACTCTTTGGTGTTGCTCGATTTTAGAAGAATTCAAATAGTTCTGAATAGTCTTTAAATTTTATATCATTGAATAGTAATGTAATTATTATAGCAATTCTTTTTATTTTTCACAGAAATGCATAAATCTGTTACATCAAAAAAGTACATTTCGATACTAGTAAAGAAAGTGATTTCAACCTCGTATAAACTTTTGCGTCCGAGCGAAGCGAAATGTACAATGCGAGGTTGAAATTACCTTCTCTCTCATATATCAAATTGTATTTTTTGATACGACATGCACAAAACAAGATTCAGCATATACAACTTTTTGAATAATTTTGTTGAAATAACTCTACCTTTATTGCTGTGAAATCTTTTCTTTTTTGGCCAACTATTGTCAACTTTCGGCTATTTAGGGTATCCCCAAGAACATTAATACACATGTCATTTAATATATCTTCTTTAACATTCTCTTTTACATGCAAGTTTTCACAGATTTAAATTTTATTTAAAATATTTATTTATGTAATTTCAACATTAAGTTACAGAAAACTAATTATCTATGGCTGGCAGGAGTTTTTCTGTTTCTATTAGAATTTCATGATTTCAAATTATACATTTCTTATACTTTTAAACATAGTATATTAGCTGTGTGAAACTAGATGTGTATTGAAACGTAGGCAAGAAATTGGCTCTAACTTAATAATCACACGGACGAAACCAGAGCCACAAATTTCTTTCCCTCTTCTTTGACATCCGAGTAAAATCATACCCCGAGCAAATACCTCAATGTTATTACCTAGTCTAATTTCAACAGAGTAAATTTCCACTGCGTGTCTACATCCATGATGAGACAAACGAGAGAGTAGGCTGAGAAGCAGTCAAAGCAGCATGAAAATAAAAGTTTAACAACCAGTAGCCGACGTCGGCGTAAGAGCAAAAAACAGGAGAGGGGTAGACGCCACGACAAAGGCATGTGGAATGGTGCACCCATACACGGATTCTGCAAGGCGACGCGAGCCGAAACGGGCAATTAGCATCGACATTTTGCGCCTTCCTCTCGCCTCCCCGCCGCGTAGGTAGGTAGGAGCGCGTGAACAAACGCGCAATTAGACGGACCCGAGGGAACGTGATCAATGCCGGATGCGCGTCACAATGAAACGTAGCGACGTGACGCTCTCCTCCGCTGCTTCTGTGC
The DNA here is from genome assembly GCA_900480035.1 of Eupelmus urozonus. Lineage (NCBI taxonomy): Eukaryota > Metazoa > Arthropoda > Insecta > Hymenoptera > Eupelmidae > Eupelmus > Eupelmus urozonus. The sequence goes on along the minus strand of UELX01000360.1, from coordinate 30,338 downwards.
CCTCGGCGCGCCAGGAGAACGTCGCGAATCGAAATAGAGAGACAAACGGGGAAAAATGTTATTGGAAAACTGCCGGCAGGGTGGATGTAGCCAGGGAATTTACTGGGTGCGCGCTCGAGTCTAGCTGTTTACGCGTATATAGCTCCAGTTTGGCGAAAGTTTGTACTTGAAAGCGATAGATATTCGCTTGAGTTGACCCTTTTTCGCCCGGGTCTTTGAAGCTACCCCAGCTAGGTAGACGTATTCGTATTTGAGACGCGTTTTACAGATCAGATCGATCGCTACTGACCCAAATACTTTTCTAGCCTGGTTGAATTTGAGTTACTGCGGATGATTTTTATTGCTGAAAATTGAATAGGAGAAAAATTAATTTTTCAGAGTGGATTTTTACCGAACTTTTTGGATAAAAAGATACACGAGGGTAAATAAAAACAGCGCGCGGAGCCAACTGAAGCGTTCACATTTTTCGTGCCCGAGGCACTTTGTGCATTCGCTGAATAAACTACGCGAGAGGAAAATATAAAAAGGAAAAATGGGCAAGAGGTACATCTAGATAATAAGAGAAAGAAGAGAATCGGTCATTTTCTCTCGCTCTATTTCATTGCGCCTTTACCTCGAGTGCAGTTCCGCATTGTGTAGCGCTTATTACGTTAAGCGCGCACTGCTGACTCGGGAGGTCTATCTTTAATGAGAAATTTTTCATTTTAATTCAATTGATTGATTGTATCCATCAGAAAGTTATGAGGAAACGAGTTATTGCAGAGTCTTGCAATGTTTGTTGTACGAAAAATACCGTTCACAGAATGAACTTTTACGAACAGTTCAATTTTGATAAAAGCGTAAGCTTCAGTATTGTAATTAATGGTTACTTTTTATGTTAAAATAATAATGGATTTGAAGCATGCAAAAAATAAACTTTTAAATATCTTAAATTCCTTTTTAAACGAAGCGGTAACTATGGAAGAATAATTGAAATTCTTAATTCTTTGCTTTTTAAAGTAGCATGAAAACCAAAATTCATAAAAGTCATTTTCACAATCGATCTCAAACAATTTTCTATTTTTAAATAGTTTTATAATTTATGTAATCAAAGCAATTCATGAGATTCAAATTATTAAAATATCATATAAACAGCAAAAACTCGTATTAAACTGATTGAAACATTTCAATACGATGACCAGATTCAGAATAATGAACAGATTTGCAAATAATGGAGTAGGTCAAGTAATGACATCAGATAATTCTATGGATTTACACCGATGAATAGTTGCTAATACATCTACAATTTCTTTAGTTGTAAGGAACTATAATAAGACGTAAGTGTATCAAATAATAAAATCGATACCCTAGTAGAAATGATTCCATTTAATGACTAGTTAATCGCTAGGAAAAATGGATTCAATGCTATTTCTTAACCTCTAACCATTTTAAATGGGCAAATACCTACCAAGGTATAGCTCTGAAAAGTGACAAAAGTGTTAATATAGAATTTAGAGACTGTGAACAATACTGTCCCTCTTCATTTTAAATTACAGATAAGATAATAAAACTGGCAAGAGCGGTTTATGCAGAATGATATAATGTTCCAAAAATTTATAAAAAAAATTATTGTCATTTATTTTATTTAAAATTAGAACAATATTTTTACAAAAATGTGCACAAATTAGCACTTTGCGCACATTTTAAAAGTCTTAAATGCCGTTAAACCCACTTTTATAATTTTAATACATTTTTTTATAGTATTTTAATACAAGTTATAAAGTATTCGATACTAAAATCAAAAGAAACTTTAAATTGAACTAGTTCCTAAAAATGATTTAAAATCAGCAGTAATATTTCATTTCTTTTCAGTATCATTGGCACTTCAAAATTCTCTAATAACTTTAGCTTTATAATTAAGAAGAATTTCAATTTTAAAATAAAAATTGACTGGTAAATTAAATGTTATTAATAAATAATCACGAAAACAAACCAAATATTTCACATATTTATATTGATGCGATAATCTGCGAGTTATTTATCCTTTCACTAACGCACTGCTTGAAATTCCTCCCAGAATTCCTAAAGATTTTCAAATGCTTTATATTTATCCTCGAATCGCTGCTGACGCTTCTCTGCGCTGCAACCCCCGGGCGGCAAATATTAATGTATGCGCGTTTTCATTCAAATATATATCGAAAACCTTTGCGCGGCAAGAGCGCAAAAAACGTATATACACAAAAATCAACGTGAACGACACACATCTATATGCACAAGTATACTGTCCATAAATTTGAAATTTGCATTCCCTTTAAATATTTCACCTCCCATAAATTGCGTTTCCATGTCAGAAATCGCGCTAGCTTTTTTTTTTCAATAACCGATGCATTGGCGTGCAGCTGGCCTCACCCCCGCCACCGACGCATCGTTTTTCAACGAAACGGCAAACAAATAATAAAAAGAAACGCGGGGAGGCTGGTACGGGTGGGGAAAAAGAACGGGCCGTAAATAACGACGAACAGAAGGCATTAAAGTCGAATCACGAGCGCAAGCACGCGTCGCGCCGGTAATTTTTAATATTGCAGACGGCGAGAAGTGTATTTATAAAGTCGTTGAATGAAATGGTGATGCTTGCCTTGCATCACTTTGCTATTTTTGTTACTGTTGATTTTAATGTTTTCAAGAGTTGTTAATATCGTATTTTTTAATACATAAATATATTGGTTATTTTGTAAACCAACCGAATCAGAGATCTGATTAAGTAAATGTTTTCGGGAGTAATCAGTCTACATATTGATGTAATTGTGCAGAAAAACTTAACATAACAACCTCGTAAGACCCACAAACATTCATTGAATTAAAAACGAAAAAAAGACATATTTTTATTGAATGTTTCTTTAAACTATTTATTGACTTATTATTGATTTGATTACCCAAATATCACCAAATACAAATTTCATATTTTCGCGATAGAAAACTAAAAGATTTTTAAAGATTTATCTTTTCCAGTTTCAAAAATACATTATTGACCATTAGCATTTCTCATTAACCTCGTTATAACTGCGCCCTCCTGGTAACGTCATCAATTTCACGATAAATATTTAACAAGTCAAAATATAAATAAAACCTCGGTTCTCCTCAGTCCATTTCACTCTATTTGGCTTCACATTTTCGTTCGATTCACCTATAAATTGTTAATCAATTAAATAAATTTATTATAAGCACGAAAATATGTCACGTGTGAACAGCCGATATGCCACTTATTTCTGTCACCCATAAGACTACGTAAGTACATATCGCGCTAGCGAAGGGCAAAAGCTCTCTCTCCCTCCCTGCGACAGCAATCGATGCGATCGTTCGTCTTTTCCGCGCATAATTGATTATTTTCACCGGTCTGGCTATTATTACGAGCGATCGATCTCCATCTCCGCGAGGTGCGCCGAGAAAAGGAGGGAATCTCTTGTGCCTCCACCTCCTCTTTTCTTTTTTTTTTTGTTTGCTATCGCGCGCTCATTTTCTCTCTTCCCTCTCTTTTGTGACCCGATGATGAATGATGAAATCGAAGTCACGTTTTTTGCGAGAGTAAAATGTGAGCGCGGGGCTTTAAATTACGTTTCTTATTACGCGGAAATACTGTAAGAGCTATTCTTTTCGAAGCATTTCTGAAAACCGAATAATATTCTTCAGAATGACATTGAAATTATATCTAAAACGTGATAAATTTCCTCAACAAGATTAACTTTACGAAGATGTGCGCGTCTGCAATATTTTTCCATTATTGTTTAAATATTGAACCATCCTCGTAAACATCTTGGATCAACAAACACGATTTTCGGCTCATTTAACCTCAAAAACTTTTCTAATAACCCCCCGATAACCCATATTTCGACCCCGCGCGTCAAAACCAGGTCAAATTTTTCCCCGAACAACAACAACAACTGCCCCCCGAAACTTTTTTAAATCGATCCGCGTCCCACAAAAACTGCCACCTTCGCCCCCCAAGCCGACACTAATTCCCGTCCTCGGCCATCACTGCGCGCGTATCATATCACGCCGATCGACCAAAGCGGGCGCGGCCTCATCAATCACCCTCTCTTCTTGAAGCGCGCATCGTTGGACCGATGATGGACCGGCTCTCTGCGCCCGGAGTTTACGCGAATGCTGTTGTCACGCGCGCGCGGGGGAGAGCTCAGGGCTGTGCTCTGGGCGGAGAAGTTCCTGGAGCCAGTCGGCGTGACGTGCAGCCAGGACGGTGGCGGCGACTTTCTCTCTGTTGGCTTTGTAAAGTGTTAATTCTGCACGAGTGCTCGCGACGACTGAACTCTCCCAGTCCCTCCCTCTCTGCCTCGCTCTTTCTTCCTTCCCCGCCGTTCCTGTTACTGCTAGTTAGTTGCTCTCTCTATCTCTATCTCTTTCTCTCATACACATGCATACGCACACCCGCTCTTTCTCTGTCTCTGTTCCTTATTCTTCGCGAAAAGGGCAGTCGGTCTCTTTAAATTTGCGAATTAGCTTCTGCTTTTGTTAACGGTGTGTATGGAGCTTGTTTGTGTGGGGGGGTGTCTGCGCGCACTGCGTCGGCAGCGAGATTAAGAAAGTTTTCGGGCACGAATTACGAGTACGAATTGGGAATCCGAGTGGAAGCTCGTTTTTTAGGGCTAAAACAAATTCTTTACGCTGGATGAGAGAATGGCTAAAACAGTTTTAATTCGCTGAAAATTAAGGTGCTATTTTGTTTTATGAATATGTTTACTATAATAGTGTTTTAGTGGATTATATTGTTATGACTATAATTATCCGCACTAAAATTTGAGTGAAAATCTTGTAGTGCCATTACATTTTAAAGTAAATATTCAAACTATGAAGTAATGTCATTCAAAATAATTTATTGCCCAATGGCAAACGCAATCTATTCTCAGATAAACATTAATTACAAAGCCTCGTCGAAGCAACCTCGTCCCGCGCTTATAAATAACCTTTTCAAAAATAATTTTTTAACCATCCCCTATGAATAATATTAAATTTAAACGCCAGCGCATATCTTTCGAATTCCTAAGCCGCCGTAAAACACTCTACGAAACTACATCCACCACCTCCTCCTCGACCGCAATCTCCAATTTTCCCTCAACGATCGTAAAACTTTACCAGTTACTAATCCCTCGCACTAACTATATACAAGCTTACGACAGAGCCCTGCCAGTGAACTTCCTCCTCACGAGGCATCGACCTCTAAAATTATAAACTCCCCCCACAAAAAAGAAGAGCTGAAGAAGTCGCCTCCTGAAAAAGTCCCTCTCACTTCGGTGCGTTGTATTTTAAATAAAGTGCGGCCCCCGGTCTCCTGCCGCAGTGTGACCGCAGCTCTTATTTCCTCCTTCCACTTTATCTCCCCGGCTCTCCACCTGCCTTTATCACTGTCTCTTTAAATCTCCCTTCGTCTCCTTCGCCTCCTAAGCTGCCCGTGGACTCGGACGCCTATATATCTCTTCCGTCCAGTCGGACGAGCGCATCGGGGAACAATCGCGCGCCACTCCGTGTGTACAGCGGGCTTGGCTTGGCTTCCGCGCCACCGATTACTTCGGAACAATAGCGCTTTTCCGCGGTTTATCTGCGACACCGAGCTGCGCATGCGACGATCCAGCTTTGTTGCGAGAGATAGAGAGAGAGAGAGACAGAGTCGAGGTCTCGATGCACTTGGCCGCATGCGATCGTCGCTTGTCCCTTTTGGAGCGCGGCAATCGCATGGAAGGAGGTCGGCCTGGGGATACGTCTGAAGACAGGGAGAGAGAGAGAGAGAGACAGTCGCGTGTCCGATTTATCTCGAGGTGATGTTTTTTTTCACGGCAAGTTTTGTTTGGGTTATCCCTTTATGCCGGTGGATTGATTCCGGGGGGTCGAGATTGCTTCTGATTTTGGTCGAGCGCTTGGTATTCATTGTGGGACTGGCTTCCTTGCGCTTTTATTTTGGTTGTGAGTTTATTGAGGCAGTAAAAAGAGGCGGTTGTTACGTGACTTGATATGCTTGTTCGCTGATTTCGCTGTTACTACCGGCATTTTATAAAATATTGTTTGATATATGTATAGGTCAGAAAATTGTGAATAGGAATTAACATGTTATTGGAATCACTCATTTATTATCCTCTTCAAATATTGCATTAATTTCAAATGAGATAATAACTCATTAGTTCTAATTAATTTTGTTCTGTTTAGCCTTTAAAATAATAATTATAAATGCATAGCTCTGAAACCTTTTTATTTAATCGTGAAAGTGTTTATTGCAGACTTTTAAAACTATTATTTCTTTGCAATCGAATACTTCAATTATTTGTTCTCTACACTTTTCATTAACTGCGCTTATTTATTACTCCCATTTAATCTATTATTGCAACGATTAGATAAACGCGCATTGTTTAATTAGAGACGTTAAAATAATTATAAACCTTTTAAACACAGTACATATTAGCTATTTAGGTTGTTAGAATTGAGTCCAGATAATTGGTTTACATGAATTTAGCAGTTATTTGAAATCTAGTTTACTCCTAAAATTATAAGAATTAGATTTCACAGAAAACATCTATTAAATTTCTACATTTATATATTTTTAAATTACAACATTATAAATAAAACCATCTATTTTTACCAACATAAAGTTATGCAACAACATTACTATAAATATATAACTGTATTTTCCAACATTAATACACTTATGTCTTGACGGTAATTCATCGAATAAAGTCTAAACGCATACTCACTATACAGCATCGAGGCAATAAAAGTAATTGGATCAAAGCCATCCACTTACCTGCAACATAAAATAAACAAAATCATTAGTATGAATCATTGATTACATTTCATCATGAAAACTATAAAAGATCCTAAGATATTAAATCCAGGCAATATTCTTTTAACGACCCGCCATATACTCCAGCGTCTAATTCAATATCAGCGTCCCAGCGGCTCGCAGTAAAAGCTAATGCAAACCGAAAATTCCGCCGACTAATAACGCGCGTTCGGCAGACGTAACCTAATAAAAACAGAGCCTTCCTCGGGCGCGCGCGTCTTCCGCAGAGACCTGGGGTAGGGAGCCGGGGGGCTGCGGCGCGCAAACACATATACATCTATTCCCGCGACAAATTTACGGTCTCCCTCTATACACGGCAGCGTCTAAGTAAGCAATCGATGCTGGCCTCGCGCACTGCCGAATTTCAAGGCTCGTAAAGCGCCAGTCCCATTTACGACGGGAACTGCGCGAGAAACATAAGAGGGTCATGTGCGGAGGAAAGCTCGCTCTCTCTCTCTCTCTCGCTCTCCCACTGCTTCTCGGACAATATAATTCTCAACGGCAAAGTGCTTGCTCTGCCGGGCTAGCTTGGGCCAACACACCGCAGCAGCCTCCGCTACACTGGATGTACCAGACTATAGCTGTAAGGATGAGTCGGAGAACGCGTATAAGCGATAAGCTTTGCGAGCTCATATTTACGTTTATACCGATTTACTCGTCGCAGCGGGAGCACGGAAACGCATTTGCGGATGCACGCGCGCGCGAATGCCGTTCAAGAGATGTTTCTTCGGGGATGGACATACATCGTGGACTCTGGCGTTACGTAATCCGATGCCCTCTGGGGATATAGATATTTATTCGGCACGGTGTAATAAAGAAGCAGTCTTATATGGATGTTTGTAAGCGGGCGTAGTTTGAATGCTTACGCAAGAATCGCTTTGGAGGACTTGGAACTGCAGAAACTTGCGCGGAAACGCTGCGATTCCGGGGCAAGTTTCTGACTGAAGATATCATCTCAATGGTAAACGCTATCACGAAGACGGTTAGCTCGACGACGATCCTTTAAAACTCCGCAGTTTGCAACTGCTTACCAAACTTTTTGTTTCCCCCGATGAACTCCGGCTCTAGCTCAGTTCATCTCCGGTCGTGATCTCTGAATGAGTAACGAAATTACGAAAAGTTGCTGATTGCGCTCGCGCCCGCGCGTGTAAAAGGACAGAGAAGCAGAGCCAGAGGGCGGGCTGCAGTTCGGCGCAAAGCCCAGCCAGGCGTAATATGTGTATTTCAAAACGTTTAGTTGTACAATAACTTCTCAAATGCGCTTCCTCGTCTGGGCTCGTGAAGTTCAACAATTAATATCAGGCCAACTCTGGATAATGTTTACCACACGCCCATTGTTCCCAGTTTCCTGAACTATGTCTGCTCGCGCGCATGATTCGCGTGACCTTAATTGCTATGCTACATTGACGCGCCTGAAAAGGACTGATAGATATCAAGTTCAGCGCCAAAAATTCTACTAATGACTGACAACAATTGCTCGGGCTATTATCATTCAAAGGATGATTTATCTTTACGAATCAATGGATTCCCTGAATGAGCTATTTTTGTTGCCTTGATGGAATATACTAACTTGGATACTAATGTACCTAACTAACTGCAGTTTACGTATAAATAGCTATTGTGCTAGAAAGGTTCATTAATAATTAAGAATGGTAAATGCTAAGATCAATTAGAAGATAGTACTAGGCCAGTTCTGATACTCAAAAACCATCAAAATTCGTAGAAAAATAAAAGTAAACAAGTTATTAAAGTGATAATGCCATGATAAATAAATCACAGCAGATGCCCACATGTTTCCCAACACGCAATACAGTACCCGCTAATTGAAGTTATAGATCGACTCATCCAAAAAGCTATCAAGTAAAGCCATTTGCAAACCAATCACAGCAGTCATTCAATCCCTCAACCAAAGTATTCATTAGCCATTCAAAATGACTCGGCCATCATCATTCGTCACACCGTCACCGCAAGCAGCGTCGCCTTCATCCATTCACAAGCCAACCTTCCGCCCGCTCTCCCGTCTGCCCTGCCAGACGACCACCTCATCCCACTCCCATAGAGCCATATATACGCTCATCGAGTCGCGCGCACAGGTCAGCGACGTCCTAGCGGCCGCAAGAGAGTATAGACGAGGTCGGCCGATAGATCCCGTCATACACGTCGGGAGCCGATGCGAAAATCGCCTTTAATGTTCTTCCGCTCGACCTACGACGACGTCTCTATCTCTTTGGCTTTTCCGGCCCGCCAGGGCTGCCGCCAGCTTCCCAGCGGAGACGCGCCGCGCGACAGCCCAGACACACAGAGCAGACACTAAGGACGTTCGCCTCCGGGGGACATTCGACTTTTCTTGGATTATGTATCGAGTCAGCCCCGGCCAAATTTACAACTTCCACGGCAACGTCGAGTAGGCCGCTCGGCTGGAAGATATGAGCGACGTCTATGGGCTTGGATGTATATACGTTGAGGCGCGGATGTGTGGGTGAAGCGATTCAATTTTGTAGAGGCACTGAGGAACTTTGCAGACTGGGGTTGATGGGTCTTCGTGATTTTGTGAGCTTTTTGAGATATTGTGCAGATTTTATTAAAAAGTTAAAACATCTTAATCTTTAATTTTTATCATTCTTTTTTCTGGGTTACTAATATTTACAGCAGGTTATTTTCTTTTATGCTATAGTTATTTAGAAGAATTAAATGTTTTTCGAGGAAGCAGTCAAAAAGTAAACTCACCGATAAAGAAAATCGTTTAAATATGATTTTAAAGGATTATTTTACAATGCAAAAATATTCCTTTTCCCAAACATTACAGTATTGCATGTTCATTGATTACCATAAATAACGTACGTTGTTTATGTTGTATGGTACGTTGTTTACATATTCTAATTAAAAAATTTAACATTTTCTACGTCTATAAATTGTCAAAAAGAAAAATTCATAGCTTGTGAATTTGTTCATAAATAACTATTATTTAATGCAAATGCAATCTGTATCAAATAGTACTTGAAAGACGAAAATATTCAAATAATTTAATAATTATTAAATTTTCTATACATTGAATAATAATTCAAACTAAAGATATATTTTGCTATACACTCAATTTTGAGAATCGCAGAGAAATCTAAATAATTGAGTTTAATTAATTAATATATTAAACTATGAAATAATTATTAAATTAACAATTTTATTCATATCATATTCATATTTCTTGATTAATATTACCATTACCTCTAATATATATTTTATTTCTTCATTATTCAATTTTCCAATTGCAGTGAATATTGATTTACAGTTAAAACATCACAGTCAGAAATATACAGGATAGTCAAATTATTAAAGTACTGAAAATTATTATAATAAAATTTAATAAAATTTTAGAAATATATTTGCAATATTGTAAATTAGAATTACATTTTCAAACATATTCTGCAATCTTCACCAACTCAGTAACTTAATCATAAAACCGAATAAACTAAAAAATATATGCGTTATTTATTCGAACGTTCACATTCCAGATATTCTGAATAAATTCTTACAGCATTTTATGGATACACTTTTTCCTCTTGCATTCAGAAGAAAAGTATTCATTCATTTATAAATTTGCTAACAATATTCATTTTCCCAGAATAAAAAATAATGAATTTATTCACTTGCAAAATATTTTTAGTTGAAAAACCTTGTAATTTATTTTTCAGCTTCTTTGAAACAGTTCTTCCTCGAAATTTAATTTACAATGTAAATTAATCGTAATTGTAATTAGTCGATAACTGTGTTTATCGATGTTACTTTAAAATATTGAAACAAGCGCTGTCACTTTAATTATTCACTCTATATTTTCTCGTCAATGTTATACACAATAAAGACCCAGCGGAAATCATCGGCCAAATTTTTCCTTTTAAAAGCCCTTCCTACAAAAATACCTTACAAGAAAAGCCAATCCCAATATTTCCCCTAACTAAAAACCAATCAGATCCCCTAAAGGAACTACTTCCAGCCGTGAAAATATTATCTTTCAAACCGAAGAATAAAACGAAAACCATTCGAGCTACTCGCGCGAAACTTTCGAATAAAATCGTCGCCGCCCGGGCGTTAAAATAACGGCGCTTTAACTTTAATAATAACAGCCCCGGCGTCGTCTGCGTCTCTCTTACCCTCCCACGTCTTCGACGCTACACAAAAGAGCAGCGGCACGAGGACGGCACTGCGAAAGTCTGAGGGAAATCCGTTCATCGTTCGCGATTATTCACAAGGGGAATTAAGGCGGAGGGGCTGAATCCGGGTTTCTATTTTTTCCCCAGATATAGTGAAACGCGTGAGCGAGCTTGAATCTTGAAAAATTCAGCCTATGCGTCGGTGGGACGGCGGTGAAAAATATTGGCAGCTCTGCATCGTCAAATTTTTAAGCGAAGAGGCGCTAGCCGAAGAGTGATGGTCGGATTTTCTGTTTTGCGAGGATTGCGGGTGAAGCAGATGAATAGGCGGCCGTTCAGTTGTTTTCATTTTTGATTGAAATAAATATCGCGTAGTCAGAAATCATTTGTAAAGACAAACGTGTTTTTAGTGAAATGCTCAACTTTTACGTCATGCTACGGTATGAGGCTTTGTTATATTTATTGTTACATTTTTTTACTTTGAAAATTTGATGCATAGTTTTTTATTTACATTTGAATTATTAGTTGCATGTTATTTTTTTTTTTTTTTTCAATTAAAAGTAACAAATATCTATGAGTTTTTGTGATAATTTATGGATTATAATAATATAATGTCAGAATCTCAAAAATATTTTTCATGCAAACTGTAACAAAATTCATATTTAAAAATTAAATAACAAAATTATTAGCCCTTTTCCATAAAGAGTTTAATATTTTATACGAGAGAAATAACGGCTGAAAGGGTCAATTGAATGTTTTGTTACATTTTAACCGAGTAAACATATTATTATGCGACGAATAACGTCACCATAGCATTATTTGCGTCTGAAAGGCACACTCGTCGATTGAGAAGCGAATGAATACTTTATGTCGCGAGAAATAATTCGCCGTGATTTGACTAACAAATTTTGAATTACAGGCTCGGCTGTAGCCGGTCTGTAACTCAGCTTTGATTGATCCAAATCGAATTTTCGAAATCCAAAACAAAGCCTATTAACGCGCGCACTCGTAAACACACACCACTGAACGTTCGTGCGAAAATACGTACTCTCGTTATTCGCACGCCACACCCAAATGACCGACCACACATATCTTTTAAGCTCTCTCGCTGAGCCGCCTAAAAAAAAACGAGAGAAGGGAACGAGAGCCGGAGAGTCGAAACGAAAATTGCATGTGACTGATTCCCATAAATATTAAAGATGGCAAAAGGACATTAATTCGATTTGTCCTTCCCTTTGTCTCGCGTGTAATTTAATTTGCCCGCTCAAAATGCCGCGCAGCTCGTGTTCCTGCCCCCCTTTTGTTCCTGCGATCTATGTGATTTATTCGTGAATTTATTATGGCCGAAAAACGCGCAACCCTTCGTCGCGCTGTTCCCTCGGCGTGCCGAATTTTGCCCTGGCGCCCCCCCCCCCTGCGTTTGTTTACAAATATTTAACAGACCAGCTACCCCCCGCGTTTTTGCGGCGCTGTTGTTCGCCAGTTGCGTGGCTTTTTGGTGTGCGTGTGTATACCTAAACTTTTTCGCAATTTTTGCCGGGTGGAACGATTTATTTGTTTTCGCACTCGTCAGGATTATTTATTTTTTTAATATCTTTTGCAATGAGCTTTTAGAGTTATAAATGATTTTGGGAAAATGTTATTTTGGTATGAGATTTTTTTGTACTCTTTGATTTCGTTTTGCTTCTAGGTTTACAGCAGTGAAATATTTATTGAGAGCGAAAGCTATAAATAAATTCGTTGAAATAGTTTTTAAATTGGAACCATATTTGACGAGATTATATTTTAGGAAATTTTTTAATTTATACATTTTAGCTACAAAAAAGCAAAAGGCTTATTTTATATGAAATCACAAATTCTGTTATTATAATATCAAAAAATATTCCGTTTTAAATATTTAAAATCAAACGGATGATTTTAAAAGAAAATAATTCATTTTATTTACAATTCAACTTCAATAACCACTTATGTATATGTATACATATCAAAAAAAATTTTCATATCCACTATATATTGGCAGTTCTATATTAACTAAGCAGTTTTACAGTATATTTAACTAGTTAAATCTTACATTCTAAAATCATATGTGCGAAATCTGGAATAAAATGTATAGATTTCAAACTTTTTCAACACATATGTAAATGATGTAACGCGATTACAACCTGAAATCATAAAACGGCCAATAATTTGAACAGTGTTATATTCACCCAATCACTTGTAAATCAGTTTTCTGATTATTATTTTACGTCGTGGAATCAGATTTATAAAAAAAAAAGTATAGAATGATCGTGTTTTTTCTGTTTCATTATAATCATAGGCTTAAAAATATATTAGTACATTTCGATACGGGTGTGGAAGGTGATTATTTGCCTCGTGAGACGTTTTTCGCCCGAGCAAAGCGAGGGTGCAAAGTCGAACAAGGCAAAAATCACCTTACGCACCAGTATCTAACCGTATTTTATGCCACGAGAACCGAAAAATCATCTTAAAGTTATGATTTTGAGGTTAGAAAAAATCGTATTAGTAAATAAATTATAAAATACACCATAATACCATGTTAAAAAACAGCATCGTTTCTTCTTTTTTTATTACGTTTCATCTAAGTAATCACTATAAAAAATAATCAGAGACATACTTTAACTATAATTCTATCACAGCTTGTCAAAACGAAAACTAAGCATCTACTTAAATTTAAATTATCTCAACGACAAAGTCAATTATCACAACTATCAATTCAGCCAGCGGACATCTCTAACTTTTTTCACGATTGATTTAATTTTTTCATCCTCGATAGCGGATCCAGCAACCTTTCGATTACTTCAATTAACTTACACATCCATCCACGCACACACAACCAGACATCGCCGACGAAATTCATCAAAGTTTTTCGTAATTAAATTATAAAGATCTCGGCAATCCCTCCGGCGGCGCCATTTCATGCCTCGTTTCCTCACTTCGCCGGCGAATTTTGCGAATTCCTGCATTTTATTTCCCCATCTCTCTCTCTCTCTCCCTCTTTTTTCATTCATCGCTTCCAATTCCGCGGACGCTCGTTATTTTCCCTCTCTCGATTTAGCTATTTTTTTTCACCGTACCCCGCCGAGCATTTTACGGGAGTATTAGCGCGCTGACGAGATACGATAAAAAAAAAAGAGCGAGCGAGGATGACGGCCGTCGGCGCGGAGAATGAGCCTTGATTGAAAAGCGAGAGAGAGAGAAAGAGGGTCAGATGGATTCGACGCCGAATTTTTGGGGCTCAAAAATCGCCGATGCGGCGTGTTTTCCTCCGCAGATGTCGACGGGCAAGCGGGCGCGCGCTTGATTGGCCGCGCGCTGCGTGCGTCAAAGGCAGGTGTCGACGGAGCTCCAAAATTTACGCTCGCTCGCTCGAGGGGCAAAACTACGGGAAAACACGCGAAATTTTTCGGCGCGCACTCGAGTTCTAGTTCAATAGATGGTTATGGCCGAGCGTGTACGTATGGTTTACCGACGGTGTCGAGTTGTTTTTTGTGCGCGCCTGGATCGTTCGCAATTTGCGCAAAGTTGGCCTCTTTTGTATTAAAAAATTTATCTGCCGAGCGCGCGTCCGGTATTAACGTGGATCTTTTGTATTTTGTGGATACATTTTGTGTACGCGGGGATTGTTGCTTTGTGCGGGCTTTCATTGTAAAGTTCATTGTGAACTTTTTCAAATAACTGTAACGCCAGAAAGTTACAGGAGTTAAAGGCATTGTGGGATGACACCGAAATAAAATCAATATCGCGGTTGAAGTATTGATTGTGAAGTTTATATTTAGAAAGAGCAAATTTATTGTACAATTGTGGTTTATTTATAGATTCTGTAAAGTCTGACTTATGGAAATTAAATGAAAAATATAATTTGGAGAGATAAATTTATTTTTGCTTGTATAATGTAGTATTCAAATAGTCGTATACGGTTGAAAAGTAATCAATATGTTCAATTAGCATTCTGTTTTTTAACTATTATTCCAGTCTTAAAATGCATTGATGTTGTTAAAATTTACAAAACAAATATTAGTTTTTATTTGACATTTTTTAGTCAGTTTTGCATATACATATTTTTCAAAAATTGAATGATGGAGATTAATAGTCACGTAATAAATGTACCTTATATGATGAGCATATTTTTAAATAAATATAAAAATACTATGGATTAGAAGCTACTACAGATCAATGTCACGAATTGAGCAGATGTAAAGAATGTACAAGCGTTTATTGAACAACAAAAAATAGATTCTCAGCATTTTAAACCTGTCAATCTTTTAAAAATACGTGTTTAAAAGATGTCAATATTTATTCCTTTCTTTGACAACTTTAATAATAATATTAAAATATTGATGTACAAAAAACTATTTGAATTCATTTTTTTAATACACTTTTTTTATTAAAAATTTCAAAAAGAAATTGACGTACATTCAAAAGAAAATTAAATAACAAATTTGTGTTAAAAATTCATAAAAATTTAGCTGTTGAATTATTTCCAACTGAAAATTATGAATTAAATTCTAAAAGAACGCTTTTATTTTAAAAGGAATACTCCGAAATATACTGGTGAAGTGAAGTACTAAAAGTGAATTCATAAATATACAAAAATTATATATTTGGAAAATGCTTTTTTTTGCTGAAAGCTACATATATATTTATCAATGCAGTATGTATCAAGAAAAGTAAAAAAAATCCACATCGAAATAATATTACTCATCAATATCCACTAATCCAAAATTTTTAGCAATAACCTCCTCAACTCGCTACTTATCGCATTTCACTTCCGACAGCAAAAAAGTTAACAGTTTTCAGCCGAGTCACACCAACAATAAAGAATCGTTTCCCCTTACCACCTTGCTCTTACCCACACGGGTGGGCGGTACAGCCACACTCGTTTTGCGTCATATTTTTCACTGCCAGATCCAGTCGCTCGAGTGCCACTCTCGAGACAAATCCTCGGCGGGCGGCCGAAAAAAGAGGTAAGAGCCGCGGCGTAAGCCGAGACTCCCCCTTTTCGTTTTTAAAAGCATCATTTCTCACAACATCGAGCAAATCGAGCGCCAGGTGAAACCCGAAGTCGCGACGAGCTCACGTTCCACTCTCCTAGCTCAGGCTCTTGTCGAAGGATTCGGTTCCCCTCACTTCGAGCGCGGACTTCAGGCGCGTTTCGCATCAACAAGTGGGGCACGTGCAACTCAGGTATGTTCATATATACACACACACACACACACATACATGAGTAAGCTAGATTTGTATCTCGTTATTCGAGCGAAAGAGTCCGGGCCATCAGATTGCAGTATTCAGGTGGGGAGTACACGCAACAGCAGATGTCCATCGGTGGGTGCGTTATCCAATTATGTATGTTGAAGCGGAGACCCTCCTGGAATTTTAGGGCGCGTGTACAGGTGTCCGCGAATTTCGTTTTTGTAAATCACTTAGGGTTGAGGATGGAATTCTTGCAGTTCTTGAAAGTAATTAAGTTAAAAGGCTTACGATGTTTTGTAATTATTATCACCTACATTTTTGAAATTGGAAAAGTACTATATAATTTCTTTATACTTAATGACATATTGAGTTAAAGTTGGATTAAATATTAACTGATTTAATCTTTATTCTAATCAAGTTTTCAATAAATTATACTATAAACAATTGAATGAAGACCAAATTGAATTGTCATAAAGTAATTAAATTATGCAAACGAAATAACACCGTACATTAATGATTAGTTTATAGGACTATATTAAATTAGCAAAGGATTGATATAGTAAGATTAAGAGAATTTATTTATTTGATATCCATTTATCCGTTTATTAGAATATTCAGAACGATACATTAAAGCCATTAAAGTCTATTCGATAAATAAAACTATCTTCCATAACACTGACCAAAAATCCAATGAAGCATCAAAAGAGTTCATCAAAAAAATGTGATTACTCGTCAGCCTCTCGTCCATCCGCATAACCTCTTGTCTTCGAATGCGCAAAGAGCCGCTCAGAGAAGAAAAGGGTATTTCCCCCGCGAGCGCATAAGTCAGTTATTGACATCGGCTTTCGGCCTTCCTTCGCGGCTTACATTTTTCTACCAGATGTGGTGCGCGCCAGTGCGAAGGGGAACGAGAAAAGCCGGGGCGATGTAAACAAAGTTGGTATGAAAGTCTACACACTTGAGACAAAGGGGTTTTAGTATAGGCAAACATCCTTTGCCCCTTCAAGCCCGTTCGCTCTATGACTGCACGCTCACATGTGAGGGAATTCTGGAAAGACGGAAGCACACCCAGAGATCCAAAGTAACGCGTACGAGCGTTTAAGGAAACAAAAGCAAGTTGGATGTGTGAGGCTGATGGAGATGGTGACGTACCGTGATAAATATTTTAAAGTCGAATAATGATTATATTGTTTCGTATCTGTCAAAATTTTCATAGTTTTGATGAAAAGTTCAGGTTAGTAATTTTGAAGCACGATTTAAATAAAGATTTCTGAAATTAAAATAATTAAAACTTTCAGAATGCTAATCATTTTATTGAAAAACTATAATCTTTTCCGTCAGATATATTTTACAGTAATTATGTAACTAATTAAGCATATTTTCTGGAAAAAAACGGAAATTAAAACGGGATAAGCCCGATTTAATTAAAGCTTATTAAATTATTTCAAAGTGGCAAAGTATCGACGTTTTACCGTTAATAATGTCTAAATAATTGGAATGATATATTTAAAGTTGTTACTTTTGTTTCAGATCAGAGACCAAATCCATGAAAATTGTCGCTTGACTAATTACGGATTATAATTTGCATGTTCCCAGCGGAAACTTTGAGACGGATGGGGCAAAGTTAGCAGTTCAAAAGTATGACAGTATGAACGATGAACGTTGAAGACAAATAATTAGTGACAACTCAGCACTTTTAGCGCATCATTTTTCTGCTTTAATGAAATTGTTACCTTGTGGTTTTTATAAATAATAAAAGGTAACTTAAAGCAAATAATTCTTTTTCAGACAATCTTGCTATTAATTATACCTATTGCGTCGCAATAAAAACTCACTTACACGGACACAATATTTCATCTTCTATTTTCGAATATGTACTGTACTACATCACAACGAAAGCAACTAACTAACGACACCAAATCACCATCCAACTTTCGCCTAGCCAGCATTTTTCCCCCACAACCAAATTACCACGCCTCGAAACTCCACACGGCGAAGCCATCTACAGAAACAAATCGCAACAATCTCGATATCTACGGACACCCAAACGAGGCGTGTGCAATTAGAGAAAACGGTATATCTCCGAGTCCAGCCAGAGGATCTCGAGCTAGCAAGCTTACATAAAAGTAGCGGCAAAGGGCTGCGAGTATTGTGCGGCGAGGTTCGTGACCGAGCGTCGCGGGCTAATTCCGCGACGCCGAGGAGGAGAAAACGTCCTGTCGTTCAGAATGGGAGGCGGCGGCATTGTCGTGCACTGGGGGAATTGCCCCCAAGAGGCAACGTCTTTTCCCTGTACGTGCGCCGCGCTTGGCCGAGATAGAAGAGGGGGGGGGCACACGATCTTTTCAAGTGGATCGCCGTCGACGAGGCTGGATTCTTTTCCCTTTTATTCCTGCCGGAGGGGTAGCCAGCTACGGCGAGAATCAAAGGGAATCGGAATGCCCCGATGAAAAGGAGCGAGCGCGCGCGATTTGTCGATTTCAGCGAGGACGTCCGGGCTGCATGTGTTTTATCAGGCATTGTCGTGGGGCGCGGCGCGCGAATAATTTATCCGAAATAACTCGGGCTTAGCCGCCGGCTCTTTGTCTTTCTTTTGTGCGTAGGAATACGATTTGGCTTTTAGGAAACCGGGGGGCGCTTTTTGTGATGAGAGCGCATTGTGGATATTGTGTACTTTTTTAATAGTTATATTCATTGATGTGTTATTAATAATGAAATAATATTTTTTTATTGTTTTCGATTATATGAGCTTACTTTTGCAGATTTTAAACTTGTGAAAAACTGTTTATTAAATAAGCAGTAAGACAAAAAATTTGCTTTCAAGCGACAAGCATACCACGAGAAAAGAACGAATTAGGGACAGTGTGAACTACTATAAGATAATCATTACATAATAATAAAGGTGTGCTGAAGAGAGGCACATTTTTATCAGCAATTAAAAATTTTTTCCTTACATCTATAATATAAATTTTATCTTAATAACTATTACGATTTATATATTTTACGATTATATGTACTAACCTAACCTAAACTTGATTCTCGCACTTATTCTAAAACGAGTCGAGTCTACAGAGGCTTCAACTTCCTGTGATGCTTTTTTTTAAGACAGGAACGTGTTTCCATTTCAACTCGATAGCATAATTTCATGCAATTTATTTATAATTTCCTTCCAGCTTAATTATTTTCTAACCTTATTCTCAACACGAAACGGATATTGGATTTCACGTTCCATCATTACAGTTTATTTCGTCGGCATCGCAAGTAAACAAAATTAACTCCTCCATTATTAAGTCAACCCAAGTTTACATTACACATTATACAATCTAAAACTTTCCGCTATTTTAAAACATTCCCCGAACATTTTCTTCGAAGCGCCGTTTAAGTCAATCACGCTAAACCCTCCTCCCAGGAATACCTCTGAGCTAACCACCGCCAGAGAAAGAATCTAACCATCTCAATCGGCCGCCTATTCAAACTACACCATCATCCGCAATGAAAGGCAAATTAAAACGCTCGCTTTTGCAAAACTTTCCACGGCGAGCCGCGTAAAATTGAAAATCCCCCGCGGCGCACGGAAGTCTATGTTTACGGGCGCGCGCAAGCGCGGATTTTCGAGAATCATCTGGCTATGCGCTCGATTTAATGGACGCTATAGGCGAGGCTGCCGCAATTACAGCTCGATTTATCCGTCACGTCTCGTCTAGCCGATAACCGAGCGCGAGCAAAAGCGACTTTACCGCTGGGAGTGTCGGGCAAGGAGGGGGGCAGGAAAAAAAGCGCACGCGGTGGAAGAAGATTGTACGAGGGAGCAAGAGGGGGGGGGGATGCGAGATTGCTGGGGAGAGATTTGATGTAGGGGAGGGCGATCTTTGTTAGACTAGTTTTGCGTTGCGCTGGATGCGGACGTAATTGACTTTCTTGAGAGCCGATGCTGGGCGTTGAGGAGGCAGGTTAAATTTAGGGACCGTTGGGATGTGCGGAGAAAAGTTATCATTCAAACTGTTACGAAATTATTGGCTATAGATATTAATTTTAATTGCATAGAGATAATTTTATGATATATCTGAATAGACTGAAAACGTTTTACTTTTTATTATTTGATAAGACTTACTTATTTACGATATTTGAGAATTGTAGGTTTATTGTTGCTTAGTATAAAATTTTAATGTAAAAGAGATTGAAACGAGGTTTAAGTCTATGTGCTATTATTACTATTGTGAAATGGTTGCAATTACATTTGCAATTGATTTTATGTTTCGTACTAAAGTTTCCAAGTACACATATGTAAGTGATGTTATCATCATTAAATTATTTTTTCCGTAGGAATTAACAATTAATTTTTAAATGTTTGACTTCAAAGTCATATATTTGAACTCGTTATGCCATTTGAACTGTATGACTACTACTGTTGCAATAATTATCAAACGGAATAAAATATTTTTCCCTTTATTAAAGCTAAAGTAAACATGGTCTTATAAAATTTTTTAAAATTAATTATCTCCCAAGAGAAGAGAGTCCAAATAAGAGCTCTTATTTGAACTCGGATTTGGCATTTTATTGAAAGAAAATCCCGTGCCCATCCGTTTTCGAATCGAAAAATTAATTAAAAAATTAATACGCCCGAGTAAGTAATGAATTCCAGCATTTTTTCCCAGAGAACTCCACCGCCGTCGTCAACCCTCCACGAAAAAAAAAAACCCTCACCGGTCGATAGCATCCCGCCATTCGCTCTCCGCGAATTAACCGATTCTCAAAACGCAAAAAGCCGAGCGTCCATTAAGCAAGCAAATCTCTTTCCGCGAAAGCAAAAAGCCCCGGCGTACAATTACGGGCTAATTTTCCGTCATCGCGCTATTTCATCCGCGTTATCGAGTCGAAAACTTTGGAAAGCCCGGCTCGGCAAAACGCGAAAAAAGAAAACCGCGAGAATAATGAGCTCCCAGGAGCCGATCGAGCACGCGCACGGCCGGCTCGGAGCCGATTATCGATTCGCGCTCGCGCCACTAATAAGCATAATAATCCGGCAGCTAGCGCAAGCGCACTTGATAAATTCATAAGCGTTTCTCCCGCTCGCACGCGCGCTGATATTATCGTTGCTCGCCGCGGGGATAAGATTTATGCAGAGCTACTCCTCGTGCACCTCGCAGCCCCCCCCCCCTAATCCTTTTCTACAACTCGATGCTCCTGCGGTCGCGTGGGCGTTTCCACCCTATCCGTTGCTCCCTTCGCCTTCGTCCGCACGTTTATTAAACTCGGCTCGATATAAATTCGACGATGCGAGCATAATAAAGCATCGATTTATCGTAACTTTATATTGAAATCCCGAAGACTTTTCCCTCTCGCAGCGCCGTATATAAGAAACGTCGGGAGAGGAGAGCCGGCCGTAAATCAAACACGCGAAGGGCCTCTCCTCGCTGTAATTCGATATTCATTCGCGACGAGGGGGGGAGAAGAAAGTGCATCGGCTACTTGCCTCGCGAGGAAAGTTTGTAATTCCAAGTTTCGCCGGGGCTTTTCTGTGCGGTATACGAGAGCGGGATTCCTTTCCCTTCTTCTTTTCTCCGGCCTTTTTTCTTCCCCCCTTGTACTTCGCCTTCGATTTTAATGGCAATTTCTGATCGTTACATCAGCGACCCGATGGAGAATGCTTTACAGGCTTGTTTTCTCGGGGATTCCGCTCTATGAAATTTCATAAATTTATTCATTAAGAGTTTTGTGAGGTTTTACCGTTGGGCTGGAGGAAAAAATTCTGGTCAGCGTGGAATCATTGTGTGCTGTGAATATTTTCTTCAAGTTCTGAAAGTACACTGGGAAAGTGTAAAATAAGAAATAAAAACAGGTACGCTGTTTTTACGTAAAAAATCATCTTTAATAATCACTAGTTTAGAAGATATATCAAAACTTAAACCTCTGCCATCAACTAAGTAGAAAACAATTACCGCACTACCCTACTGCAATGCGGTCGGTATGAAATTTTCAACCCATTAGAATCACGAAAATTTCATCCACTATACACATCTCCCCGACTCGACCCCCACAAACAAAGTTAGCAAGTATAAAACGAAATTTTCGCCCTCTGTACCATCGCATTTTCACATTCCACTTTCACTTCAACGTTTCGCGCAATAAACACTACGCGCGTTTTCTTACTTTAATACTAAATCCGCGCCAGTCCGACGATTATAAATTGGAATATCGCAATATCTCATCAAGGCCAGCGGCCCGGTGCGGCCGGATCCACTATTTATTCATTTAATCATCTCGACGGCGGTGGCGGCGGCTGGCGAAATTATTACTGTGCGTATACGCGCGCAGCCGCGCTGCTTCCTAATCCGGCGGTGTCCGCACGCAGTCGGACAAGCGGTTTAACTTGAATAATTAACATTTTCGCCGCGCGGTGGTGTCGTATCCGGCGAGTGCACCGACTATTTGGAGCCGTTTTGTTTATGCGTTGTATTTTGCATTATGTTTGAATTTTTCAAGTTGGGTTTTCGTACTGCAAAAGCATAGATTAATTTTGTTGGTTTAATATAGTTGCACTTACGTTAACATGAGCCAGGGAGCTTAGTGGAATGGAATATTTTGTAGAATGTTTTATTACTCACCTGAAACAAAAAAGAAACATGAAATTAAAATCGAGATCATATTTATTATGTAAAATTCAATAGCAAAAACGAATAAGTATTTCTTTTAATTCAATTTTTTACGATAGAAAAATTTACGTTCAATTTATTAACAAAATATAAATAAATTTATTTGCGATAATCAAACAAATTAAATGTGAAGTCTAAATTAGTTCAGTTTCTTTCACAAATAAATTATATAATACAAACATATTTCTGTAATAGAAATAGGTATAAATCTGATAAGCAGAGCATTACTTGTTTAGGTAAAAGTATTGGCTCTAAATTTTGAATTTTAGTTATTAAAAATAAGCTTCAGTACGCTCCATTCAGTAACTAGTTAATAGTTAAAAGGTTCTAAAAGCTAAAGGTAAAAAATAGCTAAAATAGTTCATTTTTAAACAAATTATAAAATTGAAGGAATAAAAAGTTCATCTGCTTTTTTAGAAGGAAAATTTATCAATACTCGCCACTTCACGTTTAAAATTAAGCAAAAATAAGCTTTATTTTGAAGGAATATATATATTTATTACTTTACTAAACTGGATTATTCTCGTTTTAAATGTAATTTTTAAAATAATGTATATTAAAAATATTAATAAATATAAGTTTCAAGATCGCTAGACTAATATCCTATTTCACTTATTATTAGGTTGAAAACTAATTTATTATATTCAAAACGAATCTTAAAATTTGAGTCAATCCCATAATTACAACAAATATTAGACGAGCTAACAACTATTTATATGAGCTAATTTATTATTAATCGATCTTAAAAAGCATTATTACTTATTAATTCTAAATAAAAACAAAGTCGCTTAATCATTATTTTGCCACAGACCCGTTAAAACGTCGTGCAGCTATCACTTTGTAAAAATACTTTTAACATCTACAGCCGCAACAATCCATCAAAAGCAATCCACTTCGCGCGCAGAAGGAACTAGACAAACGCGCGTCTATTCCTCGGAATAACGCGAAGACAATTGGCCGAAAGGGTGAGGGGGGAAAGGCAAGGCGCCCGAGAGAACTTAAATAATACAGCCGGAGAAAGTGCCGACGATAATGGCCTCTAGGATACATCGCGTTTTCATCTCTCGCGTGCGCACAACCTGCCCTGTATATATGTATGTGTATATATATATATATATATATAAAAGAATACACGCGGGTATCGTGGTTCGCGTCTCGAATACTAATTCGCGCGTCCTCGTCCCGCCTTGCCTCTAGTATAAAACAAAGGAGGCTGCGCACGGCATTTATCTTTCGTCTTATTTCTCTCTCTCTCTCCTCTCTCTCTCTTTCTTGGCTTTTGTGTAGAGCTGCGCGATAAGGCCCCTTAAGTTTCACCCTGGATATTTCTTGCGCCGAACCGCGAAATCCTATATCCAGCTTTCCATCTTCGAGGAGGGTGGGAAGCTTGATATAGCCTCTTCGGGCTTCTTTCGAGAGATAATTAAGGAGCCGAGAGCACCGCTTCGAGATTTTTGAGAAAATGGGAAGAGGAAGTGGATTTCGAGGAGAGAGAGAGAGAGCTCCGATGGATCCGATAAAGCGTGTAGTTTGATTTTTTTTATGGAACTTTTGGATTTCCGAGATGTTTTAACGACGAGATTTATAGCGTCGCTAATAAATCTTGTTCTTGCGTTCAAGAGATATTCTCGTTTCTAACGTGACGTGAAATTACATTTTCGAGTTTGTTATTGTAGTTTACGTTATTATGTTATGCTATTGTATGATAAAACTAATAAAACTAATAAATTTAAAAGTCTAAGTAAACTACTCTCATGTTTGTTACTAAACTTAGACAATCTATTTTTAAATCTCATTTTAACAGAAAAATACACATTGTTTTAAAACCTCACACTTTGCGTCATATTCCATTTATCTGTCACACAAGAAGATCGTATAATTTCACTATATTTTATCTTCCTACGCTTAACAGCACGGGCGTAAGAATACTATCAAGAAGTGCCAGGGAAAAGAGACATCTGCGAGCTGTAAATTTAATGGCGACCCATGACTAAGACCTGCGATCATACTAATTTTATGCACTTTAGCCATTTCGCTCGTCGTAATCCGACATATGGCGTTTCCACGTCCCTGCCACGACGCAGCTAACTCAGCGAAAATTTAAAAGGGGACGAACAGAAACGATTCGTTCTACGTAAGTGGGGACAAAGTAAAAGCGAATGGTATTAGCGGCCGATAAATAATTGATAACATTTATTCTGTTCGCTTAAGTATACGTTTATATCACGCAGCTGTGAGTTTTTGAATTGAACATTCGAGGCTTTGCACGTGTCAGGATTTTAACGCTTATCTTTCCAACTTATTCAGTGTACATTAAACAAATTAACAATTTAAATGCTGCCTTTCAGAAAGATTTTTCAGGCAAACTGTAGGGAATTTAGAATTTGACACAGATACTAAAATAACTACATAATTCTAAATTTTTAATTTATCAGAGGTAAAAGGTATTCTTATTAAACTTGATTTTAATAATTTTATTCAAAACTCTCTGGAAACTTCTTTTCACACCTACACCCACATTTTTCCAAAACACAAACCAAAATTCCCCAACCCAAACCCTCCTCGAAAAATCGCCGCATCAGCAGACCTCGTAACGCAGCTTTCTCCACACTCCCCAGAAAAAAAATTCCTCCCACCGCGCACTAAAGTGTCGCACGCAGCGGAATCGTTCCCCGTAAAAGCGCAGCTCGCTGATCTCTCCATCTCATTCCGCGCGCCGGTATCTACTCCAGGGCTCGGCGGGAGAAGCCGGCCGCGTAGGGGACAGTAAATAATCTAGATAACCGGCAGGACGTCCCTAAATTTCCTCGCGCTCAGAGGCGTCAGGCGCGCGCTGTGAGATTGGATTGTGCGCGGCAGATTGCGAGGCGGGCTCTCCTCTACCCTTGGTCGCAACATCGGTAAATAGGTGCGCGCGCGCGCGACAAAGAGGCGTATATAGAGATTAAATGCGCGCGATGCGCTTTGCCGGCGAAAGAGTCTTTGTGCAGCGCGGGGATATTATTTTCGTTTGTGCTGTGCGAGCGGTTTTGGGGAGGTTAGTGTTGGGTGAGAGAGCGATGAGACAGTGCTGCGGTATTGGCTAATTATGGGTGGACTTGCTTTTTGTGCGTATAGTTGCAAGTTTTTTATGAATGATAGGAACGAATATTTGATCGATATTATAAAGGAATATTAATTAGTGTATTTTAGCTGTAATAAAGTGATAGATAATTAAAACGTTGTATGTATACAGCAACTAAATTTTGCAATAACTTATTACCGTCATTAAAATTATAAATTTAATAACGAAAATTACAACAAATTACGTAATAATTTCAGTATAGTTATTATTCGCTATGTAAATAGAAAATTAAATTGGCATAATATTGCTCCAATTTTGCGATAATATTAGTTTCAAAATTAAAACGAATTTATTCCCCTAATGAGAAGCTAATTCAATCACGATGTCACATAGAGACTGACCTATATGATAATAATTCTATAAATATCCTCACATTAACTCACAATAAATTTACTCATTACTAAAAAAAAGCATCCTAAAGCACCTTTAAAATCACACCACTTATAACCAACCGTCCGCAAAAACATCTCGCCTCTAAAGCCGACGCGATCCGGCCAATCCTCAGCCGGTCGTTCATCTTCACAAAGTACATACGTCCAGCCACCCACGCAATCCTCGAAACAAAGGTGGCTGCGCTCGCGCCAGCGGCAGCTTAAGCGCAGCATCAGAAGCAGCGATGCAGTTAGCTGCAGCAGTAGCCCAGTAGAGAAAGGGAGAGAGCCCGCGGGGGCAGCCGGCGATCGCGATTGCGCAGACCACAGAGATATCATCGCACGGGTACAGCGCGGCAACCTACGCACTCGTTTCCAGCTCAGTGGCGCCGCATATAGAAGTTAAACGCCGGCGAGGGGTCCAGTTTGAAGCGCGGGGATTATCGCGCGCTCGCGTGCAAACACGAGGGCCGGAGAAATGGAGAGAGAGAGAGAGAGGCGGCACGAGTCCGAAAGAGAGGTAGAGAAAATTATTGCGGTGGAGAGGAGGCTTTGAGTGGGTGTGGGGTGGGGGCGTAATTGATGGGGAAAAAGAGTTTGGCGCGTGATGTTTGCGAGGAGTGGGTTTGAAATGTTTTTGAAGATGGTTGGGAAATTTATTTTTTGAAATTTGAGGGTTTTTGGATGAGTGATGGTTTGGTTTAAATTTTAATTTGTTTTAGATTTTATTTTTTATACGAAATTGGAAAACTAGATACTTAAGTTTTTTACTATAAGAACTGATAAGTTATAATTTTACTGTAGAAAACTCATAATTTTACTATTTTTTTTATCTTTTTTAATGTATTGCTTGATTTTAAAATTATTTCTTGCATTTATGTTACTTAAACTCTGAAATTGTCCTTCTCCCTTTTTTTTGTAATTACATCAGTGACTTTTAGTATTTGCAAAATTTTTGACTTTTTGATAATTATCATTTACATGAAGGAATATTGCAGATATTTTATATTGATATAAAATAATTTACGACTAAAAATATTTTATATTATTCATATTTAAAATTTTACAAAAAATTATATTAAGTATATATCTAAATGTAAAGTAAGTCATTTATTATTCACACTTCGGTATACTTTTGAGCTTGTGATTAATAAAGAAAATTATGTTAAAAATTCAAAATATTTTTAAAATTATTATTGTTAATTTTAGTATAATTTTAATTTATAATAAATAAATTTATTACATTTTGTTGAAGAGAAGAACTATTTTTTGTATTTTCCAGATGATTTTATTAAATGTTTAATGTATTCCATACTAAAAATGTTTTATTTATTTTTAAAAATATTCCTAGGTCGCTTTTAAAATCATTCAAAATGTATCACCGTATTTATACGCATGTTTATTTAAATCATTTCTTAACGGCTTATACATAAAAGCTTCAAAGCATTAATTCATTTTAGACATTAATTTTAACAAATCCAACATTAGCACTGCTTTTACTTTAATCTTTTATCATCACATTATTTCATAATATGCAATATGTATTGAATTAATATTATATCCGCACTATATCCTTATATTCTTAACAACTTAATTATTCCACAGCTATGAGCCGCAAGAACCATTTAAAAATAATATCCGAGCGCCACATTATCCAGAGCCTCGAAATACTATTCAGCGAATACCCTCTTCTCCGGCGGCCACTTTATTAGGATTTCCAAGCGAGGCATCGTCGCCAGCTAAACCGTCGCTGCTAAAATGCAAAACGCAATAATCGCCTAAATCACTGTACCATTCGCGCGCGCAAACACAGCCGCTACGTGCCCCCCTCTCTCTCTCTCTCTCAGCTCTCCGAACAATGAAACGTCGCGCGCGCCGTATATAAAAGCCGAGAGTAGGAGAGACAGAGCTAGAGAGAGAGAGAACGCGCCAGTGGAAATTCCGCAGTACGGTCAGGCAATCTGGCCGCGCAATAATTCCTCATCAACTACCGCTGCCGCCATCTTCACCGCCGCGAGTCCTCGGCAGCCCATTGTGTGTCCCTAGCCCGAACGAAATAACTCGGCTTCCTCCTAACCTCCCGCGCGGACGCGCGCAAGTGCGAGCTTGCGATGGGAGATTATACCGTGCGGAGGGAATTCTTCGAGAGCGAACGACTCCCGAGACGATGGACTTAAGTAGTTAGGTTTACTTTTTTCCGTTTTTTTTTTTCTTTTCTTGTTCGTTCGAGGTTCTTCGAGAGGAGAAAGAATTTGTGTGGATGATGAATTGGTTTGGTGCTTTGGTTTCTTCGGCGTTTTTAGATTTGTAACTAGCGCTCAACATTCCTGATTAAGTAAAATCTAATATTTTTTAAAATATTAACATATAAAACTGAACATTTTTATTAGGGATTTCTAGCACTATTGTGCTCAGCATTAAGTTTCTAAACGATAGATATCAGTTGCGCGGCACGAAACTTTACACTTTCCTAATATAAACAAAAGCTGCAACATACGCCAAATTATAAACACACGGTGCGCAAATATGTGCGTATAAATTCGTGTTTGCATCTGTGGTGCGGGGGAGGAGCTTGCGAATACGCTAGCCAGCCTTTATGTTTATGCAGACGTGTGCATTCAGAACTACATCATCGAATGCAAATTGTAATGCAAAAGTTTACCAATAAGCTTGGCGCCGATTGTGAAGTGACGCATGCATAATATCTTTCGTCCAAAGGCCTCATATTGATTCGGTGCCCGGTTGGTATCGAGATTATGCAATAGTTTCATAATGTGGTTAAAAGGTTTATAATTCTGGTAGCAAGGTAGCTGATAAAATCGTTAGAAATTCAGCATAATTTCTACTACTGAAAATATAGATGTACTTTTTATGATTACGATGGATATGTAAATTCTAATTTTTATGCTTGAAAATTGCATCCATTGTGGGGTATTGGTTCCGAGTCATTTAGATAGTCAAACAACGTATTGTTTGCGTTACTAAAACATCCACATATACAATAATATAAATTGTCTACACATGTTACACTATATTAATTTCGCGTCACATTAATTTAAGCTCTATAGCATCTAGACATTATTTACTACGAAATGTTTGTTTCTTGACAGGACAGATATTCAATAAATCTAATTTCCTTCTTTCTTTAAGAGACATATATTACAATATATTACAGCATCCATAATATAATATTGGATAAAGTTATTTCACGAAAAAATAACTATCTGCGAGTCTCATTTGTACACATTCTGAATTTCTCATTTTAACCTTCAATGTACAACATTTGAAGTCGTATTTTTCGACGCGCGTTATTACTTTTTATAGTATGTTACTACTCACTACATGCTGGCTTTTTTATAGAACACATTTTGTGACTGTTATTATCTCTTCAAAATTGCTGAGCTTAAAGAAAAAAATTTTTTCATATTTTTTCGAGCGTAAAATTTTATTTTCAAGTAGGTCACAATTTATTTGCTGCAGATTAATAATGTTATTTAAAATTCTAAAGCTCAGCGTACCGGTATTTTTTATTATTTAAGTAGTGTCAATCAAATTGTTAATTCTCTTTGTTTCTAAATGATTTTAGCTCTCTTTTTTTAATATACATAGAATTCACAAAAAGATTCTTTTTAAATGTGTAAATATTATTTTTTTTTTTAAATGTGTCTCTGCGAGGTCTCTCATAAACACAGTCATAACGAGGCCTGCATTAATAAAGTTTTTGATTATTTTCATTATAGGATATGTGGAATTTTTCAGTGAGCAAGACTAATTGCAAGAAACTGTTTTTATTTAAAAACAACTAGACAAAATCTAAAGTTTTTTTTATAAAATTCTTTTTTATGATTCAATTTCAAAGGTATAATTACGGATATAGAAAACAGACTATTCCAAGAAGAAATTCTAATTTAAATAATTGATTTTAAACTAAACGGTAAAAAGATGTAGTAAAAATAGCGATAGGCGTACATTAAGTTACTTTTCCTCACAATTACTATATTACTGGAGCAATAA
>UELX01000359.1:0-85889 GCA_900480035.1 Eupelmus urozonus | reverse complement strand
GAGGCCGAAATTACGAACTTTCCGTTTTAGGTTAGGGCGGGAAGTTCGCACTTTCGGCCACGCTGTAGCGAAAAATAGGTTTTTAATTCGTTACTAAAATTTAAAAATCAGTTTAAGCGAAATAGAAAATAAAAAATTTTATTTAACTTTAAAATGTTGGATATAAAGCTTTATATTCGCGTAGGGATCGGTCTTGTACATGACGATCCCGCAAATGTCTGTTTAATTATTTATGTAAATAAATAAATTTGACATTATAGGTTCATGGGAATGTAAAGACTGCTATACACGCAATAGTGCGGATGCTTTAAGCTGCGCAGCATGCAAGTGCCCAGCGCCAATGGCTAATAAGCCAAACACTACTTCTGCACCAATTTCAACGCCAGCTTTAGATTTGTCTAAGATGGGATCCAGTGGATGGGAATGCAAGCAGTGCTGTGTACTCAATAGTTTGTCCAATCAGTATTGCGCAGCCTGTGATGCACCTAAGGATCCTTCAATGCCGCCGAAGCCCAAAGCCAGTGGTGGTTTTATGATAAATTCATCGGCACCAGATACTAAGACTACATTCACGTTTGGCATGCCTCAGGTTAGTTAAAGAATTGTCTTATTAAATAAAAGATTTTGAGGGCTTTAAAAGGGTCAAATGATTTTTTCTGATACTTAAATGAAAAATAATAAATAAAATTTTGTAACTATTTAGACTACTCAACCATCAGTCACCAAAGAATCAGCAACCTTTAACTTCAGTTTCTCAAAAACGAGCGAGAAAGCTGTGTCATCGCCGATTTCTATCTTTAATAGTAATAAGCCGACGACACCGGCTAGTGGTTCAGGTTTCATGTTTGGCACTCAACCACCCAGTACTCCGCCATCAAGTGGTGGTGGTCCTTTCGCTTTTGGTTCACCGGGTAAATCTTTTGACTTCCAATTCCAAGCTAAGTCGCCTCCAGTTAAGTCACCTGAGCGTCCGGAAACGAGCGACGATGAAGTTGTCGAAGAATCCGAGGATGTTTACTTTGCACCTGTCATTCCTCTGCCAGATAAGGTTGATGTAAAAACCGGGGAGGAGGACGAGGAAATTTTGTACAGTCATAGAGCAAAGCTCTTTAAGTTTGATTCTGCAACGAAGGAGTGGAAGGAGAGAGGTTTAGGTGACATTAAATTGTTGAAACATGTGCAAACCAAAAAGCTTAGGCTTGTAATGAGACGAGATCAGGTAATTGTTTTTTTTTAAGCTTAATTTTTTTCTTTTTTTGATAAACTAATTAAAAATGTTTTAAAAATCATTGCAGGTACTGAAGCTATGTCTTAATCATGCGGTGACAGTAGCTCTGGAAATCACACCAAAGGATGACAAGACGTGGCTGTGGTCGGCTGGTGATTATAGTGAAGGTGAAATTGAGTACATGCAATTTGCCTGCCGTTTTAAGACTCCTGAAATCGCTCAAGAATTCAAACAAGCTATAGATGATGCTTGCAAATCTGCGGATTCCACGTCTAATGCATCAGTCACTAAAACTAAAGAAGCTAAATCTTCTACAACAAGTATGGCTTCTAAGGTATCTTCAACCACTGCGACGTCTAAAAAAGATTCATCACCAGAAATCGAGGTAATCATTAATTTGAGCTCAAAAAACATTTTGTTTAAAATTTATACAGTTCTAATCAGTATAATATTTGTAAAATTTTTAAGAACGATTTTACTGTGCAATAATAAAATATATCTATCTACTTTTTTCTGAAGATTATCTATGAAGTGAAAGTTACGCCTGAAGAAAAGGCTGCTGCCCTAAAACTGCAACTGCCTGAAAATTTCTATGCATATAAATATAAGAAAGATTGTCCGGGGTGCATAGGTTGCCGAGATACAGATGAACCTCTCTTTAAAGATGATAAATCAAAACCACAGCAATCGGTAACAAGTAAACCAGCTGCGTCGATCTTTGCTGCAAAACCGACAATAACTGCTCAATCGACACAACCTACATCGGGTTTGCAGATGACGTTCGGTACATCGTCATCGGTCTTTGGAGGCGGCGACGCAAATTCATGTATAAATTTTTATTTATTTTTTTACATATTTTATCAACTTTTATCACAAATTTGGTTAATAAACTTCTAATATTTTTCATTTCATTTAGTAGCAAAACCTACGAGCTTTGTCTTCGGCAATCAATCAGGTGTAAAACCAGATTCTCAGGAAAGTGGACCTGAGAACCTCAAGATTTGTAGTCCAACAACCAACACTCAGTCATCCACAGCTACTACCACTGCAACAACAAATGTATTTGGTGGGACTACAACAACTTCGTCATCGACGAACATATTCGGTGCCCCTGCAACGACAAAATCATTATTTGGTAACGCCGGCTCATCAGCTCCTGCATTCCGAGGTACGATGTTCTCTCCTTTCGGAACAACTACCACAACAGCAGCTACAACCGAAAGCGTCTTCAGTAAGCCCTTGTTTGGTGAGCCGAAAACTGTGTTTGGGGACTCTAAAAACACGGTAGCAACAACGACTACGTCGACGAATATCTTTGGTAGCGGTAAGACAACGGCACCAACCACAGTGACTTCAACAAACATTTTTGGCAGTTCAAAACCGACGACAAATATTTTCGGAGGTACACCAGCTACCACAGCAAATAGTTTGTTCGGAGAGCCAAAGCTTACAACGGGCAGTAGCATCTTTGGTAGCACTCCAGCGTCGACAACTGCCAGTAGCATCTTTGGAGGCAGTTCAAGCTTCGGGGCGACAACAACGACGTCACCTACGCCAAGTGGTATCTTTGGTGGCGCGCCTAGCTTCGGTGGTTCGTCAACAACATCGACGCCAGGTAGTATCTTTGGAGGCACGTCAAGCTTCGGTGCAACGGCATCACCAGCTAGTGGTAGTATCTTTGGAGGTGCGCCGAGTTTTGGAGCATCATCGACAACAGCTACGAGTAGTACTAGTACTTCAATATTTGGCGGGAATACAACCTCGACGAACTCATTCTTTGGCGGACCATCTAGCATGACCCCTACCTTCAGTTCACTCACAGTACAAAATAGTGTACCAGGATTTGGTACTGCTGGAAGTCCAGCTTCGAATGCTAAGTCGACTACGGCTCCTCCTACAGTAACGACTAGCAGTATCTCGTCTATGTTTGGTGGTGATGCTTCTAACCAATTCAGTTCGAAAATCAGCTTCGGTAACAGTACCACCAATGCTCCGACGAGTAGTATCTTCGCTAATTCCACACCAACTACAACTACTAATATTTTTGGTGGCAGTAAATCTGTAGAAGCCAATGTGAAACCAGCTGAGTCAAAGGATAGTGGAGTGAGCTTTTTGCCTACGGATAATTCTCTGTCGTTCTCGACACTTGCCGCAAAGACTAAGCCCACAGAGCAACCTTCTTTCAAAACCGGTAAAATAATAAAATTTTTATTTATTTATGTATCGTCATTAATGCAGCATTTTTGTAAATTTGATGAATTCTGATTATTTATTGTAGCAGATCCAAACTTTACATTTGAAGGAGCGGGAGCTTCAGTATTTGGAGCAAAAACTGTTAAAAAAGCAGCAAAAAAAACTCCATCTAAGAATTCTCCAAATGTAAAAAAAGATAAAGATAAAGATGACGATGACGACGAGGAAGGAGATGAAAATGAAAACGGAGATGAACATGATCCTTACTTTGAACCTATTATTCCTTTGCCAGATGCTATTGAAGTTCGAACGGGTGAAGAAGACGAAGAAAAAAGTAATTAATTAATTGATAATTTATATATTCCGCACAAAGGACATTTTAAAAATCTTCTTTTATTTTCAGTGTTTTGCCAACGCGCCAAACTTTATAGATACGACCAAAACACAAAAGAGTGGAAAGAACGTGGAACTGGTGAGATGAAATTGCTCTATCACGCACAGCACAGTACATACCGTCTTCTACTGCGTCGAGAGCAGGTACACAAAGTTGTGTGCAACCTACTACTCACGCCTGACCTCGAGTTCCACGAACTTTTCTCATCAGATCGTGCATGGGTCTGGGCAGGCATGAATTATGCCGAGCCTGAAAATCCAGAGATTGAAAAGCTCGCCGTTAAGTTCAAGTCCCCAGAATTGGCCGGCCAATTCAAAGACGCAGTGGACAAGGCGCAGCAAGCTCTGGCCGACAAACAGAACCAAGGTAGCTAGTGCTTTACGATGCACAATGAGCAAAAAGGAAGAATGAGAGAATTTTTTACCGGGTGCTAAAAGCGCTTGCACGAATTACCCTGGCTTAGCTGCGTATTCGCTAAGATGTGTCGTATAAAGAAATTAAGTAGATTCTTTCTTTATAAGTAGAATGGAGTATTTAATCGCAAGTAAGAAAGACGTGTTTTTGACTGTAGCATTTTAGTGACTATTTGAATATCATTTTTAATTATTTTATCCATCAATAAGGTTATTTTCGCATTTGAATGAACGTTAACGCAATGCTGCAGCAAAAACACGTCGCTATAACCGAATGTAAAAAAAATGACTTTGATATTGGTCTTACCACACTTGACTCATTCTACTATCGCAGACATGAATAATGTTTATTATATATGTACTAACTCTTCTTATGTATCTGATGAAACTTATGACACTTTTTAGAGAGTACAATGTTTATCTAGTTTACTTCAATAATAAAATGGCTATTTTGACTATTCTGTAGTTCTGGAAGCTATTAAACAATTAAGAATTTTAATAAAAATTTTTTGATAATTTTACAAAAATAAAACTTATAAAGTTATGAATAATCGTTAGAGAAACAACGCAAATTAGGCATAAATAATTAATGAATTTAGCCGAATTGCAGAATCGTTACAATATCCATGTTTAAAATAAATGCAAAAAATAAAAATTCTTTTCTACGTCTTCCGTGTTCTCTTGCGTTTCTGACTGTTAATTCATCACTATGTTATGCGGGAGTAAAAAACAAATCCAGCCTTTGCCTGTGGAATGATTGTTATGGTGAATGTTAAAACATTTGTTATTTATGCTACTTTATTTTGTAATCATTTAAAAGCCAATTTATACAGTTATTATCTATAACATTACAATGGTCTTTTCAGAATGAAAAACTGTGTTTTTTAAAAACCTACTTTTTAATAAAAATAAATTATTTATCTTTCGATTAAGAATAATTAGAATATTAATTTATAAAATTACAATTTGAATCTTTAGAATAATTTTACTTTTTGTATTGTTATTGATAATAATTAGTCAAAAGTGTAGAAACTAAATTGTACAAATAACACAAACTTTTTTAATGGCCAAAGACTCTGGTTCGATGTTTTGTTAATTATTAGTCACTTTCATTTTAGTCTATTTCATAATCATTGATTACTGCTTTTGCGAGTACAAAATAGTTCTTTTTACTTTCTTGCAATAAAGCATAAATTTAGATAATTTGCTTGATCGTTTTCTTCAGAAAAATAATTATTTTGTTGGATTCGATTGTAAAGATAACTAGATATATTTTTAGTATGTACTATATAGCTGAAAGTTATATTGAAGAAACGAACACAGTCTTTGTTTATTTTGTGTTATAAAAGATCTAAGCGTTATTGCTGTATACAATATTTCATGCTTATACCATTACTTTTTTAATGCTTCTGTCCTTTTCACTCCAACGCAATATGATAAATTTGTAATAAAAATTCATCTTAGGATGTGTATGGTATTTTAGTTCAATTGCTTATAAATAAAATATTACTTTTACATGATAATTTTGTTTCATTGTTTAAGTTTTTTTTATACATGAATGTTGTTTAAACATTTTATTTTATAAAAATCAAGTATAACTAAAAACTTGCGACTAAATTAAAACAGTCTTATTTTTTATTCATATTAAATTTAATGTAATAAATTATTTTTACTATCGTGATATAAGCGCTACTAAAATAATAATTAATAACAATTAAGTCAGGTGAGTCTTATAATACAATATCACTTTTCTTTATTAATCGTGGGAGTAACTTAATGAAACAAACTTATACAAGAACTTATGTCTAACAGTGAACTGTAGGTTGTAAATTTCTGTAGAACTTCGATCAAATATTTTATAAAGATATATTAATCACTTACTTCTCTCCAACTATTGTAAATCTCTAAACATCTATCTTTTCATTAAAATATAATCGTCGTATATAGTTTTTATTTCTAAAATAATGTTTCTTACAAAAACTATCAGCTTAACAGCCATTTCAGCGAACTGCTTTTCAATACCTTCTTTAACTAAGCACCCAAAAAAACACAAAGCCTTATATTAAAATATCTTGTATTTTCAGCCCCAAAAGACGATTACGGCGAACAGGATCCCGAGGAGGAAGAATATGAGGACGACTACGCCGAAGGTGATGATTACGAGGACGAAGAGGAGGACGACGAAGAAGACGAGGAAGATGACGAGGACGAGGAGGTGCACGAAGAGGACGAATACGACAGGGTCGTGCTGTACGACAAACGAGCTACCCTCTACGCACACAGCGAGGCCGAGCCGTGGGGCTGGAAGCTTCAGGCCATGGGTAACCTCAGAGTTCTCTACGATCCGGGCTCCTGCTACCTCGGCACAAGCATCATCGTCGAGGACGACTCGAACAGGGTCATCAGCAAGACGGTCATCGGCCCCGATACAGATATGCAGGTGATGTATCGTTGAGTTTTAAGTTTGGCGTATCGTTTTATTATAGAATACAAAATTGAATTTTTCAGATCGTTTGAAATTTGTTTAGATCTTTGTATTGTTAATAATTAGACATCTTTGATTGCCTATGATATATGATTGCCCATAATTACGGCGATGGATAGAGAAAAGCGTATATAATCTTTTGGCTAGGAAAAAGATCGGTTATAAATTGCTGATTAGTTTTGTTGGAATTGAAAATTTCTAAACAAAATTTGTAATTTTTGATTAAAATGTTTAAAACATTTATTTTCGTTGGACCGTTATAAAATGCCTATGAAAATTGCTTTCCATGACAATGAAGGAAAAAAAGTTTTTCCTTTTTATTATAGTCATTTTGCTGTCTTTAAAAATGGTTTTTCTTTTTCTAGTCGGGATTTAATATTAAATTTGTTTTTTAAATGCATAAGGGAAGTAATAATTCTCACATATGAATTTTTGTTATCCGAAAATCTTGTTTCTTCATGTTATCTCAAAAGAGCAAATGAGTAAAGGGTCCATTAAAATCGCTATTATAATGTAACTATAAACCAATTACATTTTATTTTTCAATATTTTTATTAAATTTTTGTTATAGTGCGCCGATAAAGAATGCATTTGGACAGCTGTTGACTACGCCCAAAATCCGCATTCTAAACGTAGCTTAAAAGCTATTTTTTCGTCAGTTCAAACTTCTCAGGAACTGTACAAGATCTACAAAGCAGTAAGAAATTTTTACTTACTATTAAAGAATCACAATTTACGTTTAACGAACCAAAAATTAATTTATTTTTGTAACTTTTGCGTAATTTATTTTTATAACTATTTTACAATCATGATGAGACTGGAAACCGAACTAAAATTTTAAATTAGGAAATTTTTGTTTCGTTTAAAAACAGTTTTTATTACTCCAATTTATCTAATAATAACAACAGTAATTCAAATATTTATTGTCATTTACAGACGTTGGAGCGGAGTTGAACGTGCCACAAAGCGGATATTCGAAGATGAATCGTTTGTTTGCTTTCATCAACTAGAAAAAAGTCAAATGTATAATTCGAATTTTTAAAACTTTTTGGAATTATTAATGTAAAAAGAACGTAGCGTTTTTACGTAAGTACAGAGCGAACAATCTTTAGATTATAAGCTTATAGCTTTTTAAAGTTAAAGAACTCTTAACTCTAATTCTTTTTGTTCCTCTGTTTGTAGTTATTTTTTGAAATCGTGTAATTATAGATCTTGTAAATGAAAAAAAAGAAAAGAAGAAAATAATGCAAGACTTTTTTTTAGGAGGAGTGATTTTTTAGTACTATACTTATTATATTGCGTCGATTTATATACGAGAAACGTTTAAATTGCGCGCAGACTCGCCAATCATTGTAATTAAAAAGTTCCGTCGTCTATTTTTAGTGTAAATTGGCTTGTGATAATGGTTATTATTATAAACCAAATTTTATTTATAATTAATAGAATAAAAAATGACTCCATCTATGTACTTTAATTTGTAAACTTTTGTTATGTTAAGATAAACTTACGATTGATTTAATCATTTAATAAAAAATATCTCCTAAGTTATATAATTAATTTTATCTTATTATTGAGAAATCCCAACCAAATCTCCAGTTTATATCTTCATGCCAATATTCTTTTTATCCCATTTTTCATACAAGATAAGTTTTTGCAATCTTTGCTTAAGATAACAATACTAAAATTTCAGATCGACTTCTTATCGATATTTTGAGATATAGGCAGTTAATAATCACTTATTTTTCAGCTATTTAAATTAAGGCAATGTAAAAGCCTTCTGACTATAAAGAATGCAGGAACCTTATACTGTTTAATTAATTTTTAATTACCACATTCTTATATTGTCTATTAAGTATGCATATTTACGTAGATAGATACATTTTTAAGTTACTGTATTTGTAAACTTTGGCTGAGTATGTTTATAACATTAGATGGTAAATCGCCTCTAAAGTTTTGCAAGTTTTAAAATAAAAAATTAAGTATTAATTATTTGAAGATAAAAATAATTAATTTTACGCAAATTTTTTTAGGATAATCCTCAAAATTTTTTAATTTTATCAAAATTTGAGAAAAAGAATTAACTTAAAAGTAACATATCTTGTTTTGGAAAGATATAAATAAGAAAAAATAATTTCTTGAAACAGTGTTTACACACTTAATTCATAAGTTAAGTTTTATTTAAAAATAGTTTTATTTTATTGCTTAATAAATGCATACTCTTAATCAAATGACTTAAGAATAAATACATAATCTTAAATAAAAGAAAATTAAATTTGTTTATCTAAAATACCGCTTGATTCACTCTAGTACACGAATGTTCAAATACTTAAAGGACACGAAAAGAGTCGTTTAGTTAGCCATAACAACATATATATAACTATACTCACGATGACTCTGCTTATTTTAAACGAGCCCCTACCACCAATACCCACACAGCTGGACTTTGACCCGCGCAGCTATATACGTGCAACGATTACTGGCATGTATTTACACTTGTTGCCGCCGCAGCCGCCATTCGCCGGGACGTATTTGTGGAGTGTTGACGTTGCATCGGTGGATTTTGTACTTACTTTTTCTTATATTTTTCGTAATTATATAATTATAGAAAAATGACTACCGCTACTAAAGGTATTTAATGTATTTTATTGTTAAATTTTCCAAAGTTATTTGATTAGAGAAGACTGAATTCGATGATTTTTATGAGATTAATAGGCTGTGATAATTCTTGACTTTTTTTTCTTATTTTAACGGTTTCAACTTTCTTTTTCTACTGAATTTATTTTTAGCGTTATCTATAGGTATATACTATATGCTATACGCATTTTTATTATCTAACTTTTATTGTTGTAATGATATATCTTTTTGAAGTCCTTCAGGAAATGAATATAACAGATTTTACAAAAATAAGACCACTAGTTTTACTTTAGTCACTACACAATCAAGTATATAGTTAGCACAATATTGTACCTCTTTTTATTCAATTTTAGAAATTTTCAAATTTTTTATCTTTGAAAATTAAATCTAATAATTTGAGAAAATTAGAGTAAATGGTTTTTACAAATTATATATTTTTATAAGTTAGTTATTAATTCTAATTCTAATTTTAATTTATGGCTATTGACAATAACAAGTAGAAAAAACAAACTAAATATTTTGTTTCTTTCAAAAAGTGATTCTATTTATAATATTTAATATATTTTATGATTTAAGGAATATTTATTGTTGCTGCAAAGCGCACACCTTTTGGAAAAATGGGTGGCCTTTTCACCAATAAGAGTATAACCGAATTATCTGTAGTTGCTTCCAATGCAGCTCTTCAGTCTGCTAATCTAAAACCTGAACAAGTTGACAGTGTAGTATTTGGAAATGTTTTACCTGTAAGTACATATATATATATATATACACAAAAATACAACAAATAAAAATCAAAACAAAATTTATTATTTAACTTTCTTATTAATTTTGTTCTTTTATAAAGCTTTCATCTTCTGATGGAGCTTTTATGCCAAGACATGTACTTTTGAAATGTGGAATTCCTCTAGAAAAACCAGCTTTAGGAGTTAATCGATTATGTGGATCTGGTTTTCAAGCTATTGTCAGTGGTGCTCAGGTAAGAATCATATTAGTAAGGTTATAAGTAAGACTTTATAGAAATGACTATTGTTAGAAAGGTTTATTATGGCATAATATAAATGTGTTACAAATTTTTGTAAATTTTTTGCATGTTTTTAAAAATTATTATTTTTTTTTCCTTTCAAAAATTATTTTTATATGTATGGAAATAGTGATAGAGTTTTAGATATAGAGTAATAAATTTAAATGAAATCTACAAATTAACATTAATTAGTATTCAAACAAATTTATAAATTAACATTAGAATTTAAATAAATTTAAATATTAAGATGGTCATTTACAAACATTACTTATCTGGAACATTAGAAGTGACAACTTCTAATGTTTTAGGAAATTAAAATTATAATTCAAGTTATAATAAAATTACATTTTGTAATTTTAATGTTTCTTATTATAATATTATTTGTTAAAAATTTTAGAGCATTATAACAGGAGAAGCAAATATTGTATTAACTGGTGGTGCTGAAAACATGAGTCAAATGCCATTTGTCGTTCGAGGAGTTCGATTTGGTACTGCTCTAGGTCAGAAATATGAATTTGAAGACTCACTTTGGCTTGGATTACTTGATACTCATTGTGGTTTGCCAATGGGTATGACAGCAGAAAAGCTTGGTGCTCAATTCGGAATTACCAGAGAAGAAGTTGATAAATTTGCTTTAAGGAGTCAGCACTCATGGAAAGCTGGTAGATAGTTACATGGATTTTATTTAAGAATAAAATTAAAATAATTTTTTTTTTAATAAAAATATATTTAATTTCAGCTAATGATGGAGGTTACTTCAAAGCTGAATTAGCACCTGTAACATTAAAAACAAAAAAAAAAGAAATTTCTGTTGAAGTTGATGAACACCCTAGACCACAGACAAAAATCGAAGATCTGACAAAACTTCCTTCAATTTTCAAAAAAGATGGTCTAGTTACTGCAGGAACTGCTTCGGTAAGATATTAAGTGCCTGAAAGCAATTTTTATATAAAGTAATTTATTATTAATCAAAAAATGTAAAAACAGTTTGTTATTAAAAGTTTAGACAAAAGAATTACAAAAAATTTGATATTTTTTTTTGTTTGTTACTGTTAAATAAATAGATAAACTTTTTATTTTAATTTAGGGTGTTTGTGACGGTGCTGGAGCAGTAATTTTAGCTAGTGAAGAAGCTGTAAAAACTCACGGCCTTAAACCTTTAGCTCGTTTAGTAGGATACAGTGCCGTCGGTGTAGACCCAACTATCATGGGAATCGGTCCTTCTCCAGCAATCAAGAATTTACTTAAAGCAACAGGAAAAACGTTGAATGATATGGAGTTAATTGAGGTACTTTATCATAATAATAAAACAACTTGAATATTGATATTCAATTTATTTTTACTTTTCTTGTTATTCTGCAGATCAACGAAGCCTTTGGTGCACAAACATTAGCTTGTGCTAAAGATTTGAATCTTGATATCAATAAACTCAATGTAAATGGAGGAGCTATTGCCCTTGGTCATCCACTTGGAGCTTCTGGATCTCGAATTACGGCTCATTTGGTGCATGAATTAAGGTCAGTTTTACTTAATAGTCTGTTGAAAAAAGTATTATAGTATTTACTCTAAATATTTAATCCAATATAAAGAACACTTTTTTTGTTAAACGATTTCAATTGTACATATTTTAATAATTGCAGGAGAAGGAATGCTGGCAAATTTGGCATTGGATCAGCTTGTATTGGAGGAGGTCAAGGAATTGCTGTTATGGTTG
The DNA here is from genome assembly GCA_900480035.1 of Eupelmus urozonus. Lineage (NCBI taxonomy): Eukaryota > Metazoa > Arthropoda > Insecta > Hymenoptera > Eupelmidae > Eupelmus > Eupelmus urozonus. The sequence goes on along the minus strand of UELX01000359.1, from coordinate 73,807 downwards.
AAGCTCTTTAAAAATATTTAAAACTCACAGAGCTTAAGTTAATTATACTATTTTAAACTAAATATTTAATATTTTTACAAATATTTTAAGGTCTATAATTTAAAATCAATGCAATGTAAAATAATGTGATACATTTTAAAATTCTTATAAGAATATTTTTATCGAAATTTGTACAAAATAATAGTATTTAAGTTTTATTTTTTTTATATATATTTTAAAAAAATAAACTGTATTTATAAAGATTTATATACCTATAAACTGTAAGAATAATAAAATAGGTTTTTAAAAAATGACTAATTTTTCTTTTATTTATTAAATTTTATTAAAAAGTTTATTCAAGACTTAAAGTTATTGTTTTTACTTGAAAGAATTCAAAAAATCTTTCATAATTACAAAATTTTTAATGGGTTCGATGTAATATAAAAGTATAATTTTCGTTCATTATGATCTTAAAGTCATTACCCTAATTATATTTTATAAACACATTTACATAAAAACGTAAGAGAACATAAGCTATCTTCTATTTAATAAATATATTTGTAAAATATAAACAACAATATCAATTATACGACGCAAAAATCTAATTCACTATTTTCTTTGTTACGAAAATTAAATGTTATCAATTTTGCAATGTATTTTACAGATTCATTTTTAATACCACATTTAGTATCGTTTTCTTAAAAAATATTATTTATAACTTATATTAACGAAATATGGCAGTAAAATATTTTTCGTTTCCTACTTCTTACGAATCACAATAATCGCTCTGATTTAAACTCAATATTTAAAATACCAAGTTTTAGTTCTATTTAACAGTCTAAGATACATAAACGATTTATTTTTTACGTTCTAAGTAGTTTATATATGTGTACACATTCAATCAGGCACATTTTTAATGTATGTATGTATATGCGGTGAAATATAAATTTGCAAATGCACTGTTTATTATCAACTATGGATAAAAAAATTAAAGTGCTTTAATAAGTTCACAGAATTATTGTTTTGACTTTTACAAAATTCAATATTCCAGTTTTTGAAGCTTTAGAGGCACATGATAAAACAAATTATTATTTATACGTATTATATATATGAATAATATTATTATGTACATTGTATTCAATCCTGCTATTGAAATAATCAATTAATTCCAGAATAAATTTAATACCAAACAAATTAATAGTTGAATGGAACATAATTTAACAAGTTCACACTTCTTAAGTGTTTTTGTAATAATCAATAATATTAACTATGCTCTTCTAAATTTAAAATTCGACGTCAAAATATACAATGCACGCATAACAAAATAACATTCAATCAATCCAAAAATACGAAAATACGGTATAAAAAAGATCTTAACAATTAAGTATATATTTTCAAGTTTTTGTCTAATTATAAATAAGTTTTTACTTTTGCGGCGTGTCAGTTAATCTTGTGCTTCCTGATTGAGCTCCAGCAGTGTATAAGACTAATTTTTCTCTTTTATAAAAGGGTATTATTTCGTCAATGCTTGCGAATGATTGCTCGTCGAGCTTTGATGAACCTAAAGCATATCTGAAAAAATTTTTTTAAAAGTATTAGTTTCATTAGTTTTCAGCAATTAGTTAATGAAGATTATATTTTATTAAAAATTAATTTTCAACATAAAGTCCAGTACTAGTTATTAATTAGTTCAATACGGACAATACTTAAATGATACTAATATTTCCAACAACGTACATACACAAAGATTTAAATTAACTATTTACGCTTAACTAAAAAGTGAAATTACCTATTATCGGGTCTTCTTCTTACAGGAACATTGTAAACTCTGTCTTTGCACCACAATACTAGCGTCAGCGGATTATTAGGGTTTGAAGTAGATGGCCTCATTAGAAAATATCCGTCAGATGAATTGCCATAAGTACATTCTGTAAATTCAATTAGCAATTTTTTTTTTTTTTTTAATGTCACACAGTAATCAACACAATTTGAAAATCAATTTAATATAGTAATTGACTGTTTTTTTCTTAATTAAAATTTACTCACGCTCTTCAATGAGATGATTGGCCTCCTCCCTGGTCAGATTATGGAACCACGGCCTATCATAGTAAGAATCTCTGTCGGGAGGCGGTGGCAGCGGTCGCGCCGCGTTCGTCAGGGAAGAGTTGCTTCCTGTATGCGGTAGAGTCGCCGATTTCTTCTCAAGTGATCGTTCTGAAACAGAAAGAAATCCGATCTTAGTTAAATAAAATTAAATTGTTCAATAGTGAAACACAGAGTGCTGCTTATAAGTGTAACTACGAACTGGCGAGATTAAGCCGCGCTTGAGTGAGGGTTGCCTGTGTAAGACACTCCGAAAGGCTAGTTTGCCGGCGCACGTTTGGTCCGATCGCTGGCACCGCACCCTTCGGCTCACTTATTAAAGTAGCCATTCTTGCGCGCAATCGGCTAAACGTTCTGATCTCCGTCTTTAAATAAGTAAAGACTATTTAGAAAAACGATTTCTTTTGCAAACTTGATTCAATTTTTCTTTTGTATGCCCGAGGTAATTCAGTATACAGTAAAAACTTTTGAGGTAAACGCACTAGAAGTTTCGTCTTGTAATCTTGCTAAAGGAGCGCGTGAGAATTGATCCGGAGGATTCGAAGTCCACAAGGAGACTGAGAAGCCGATCGCTGTGTTGCACAGAGGTAGAGGTGCAGAGTGCGGCAGTAGGTGAAAATACGAGCGGCGTCGCGTTGGTCCTCCTCGGCATGGGGTGCGCCGAGATTTTCGAGTCGCGAGATGGAAAATTCAAAAATATACTGCGGATTGTTTTAAATCCGTGAAAGAGCGACGTGAGAAAAAGCTCGTTTTCGTTTCGTGATATTTTTTAATGCAGCCCAAGTATTTCAGTCGGTTCTCGTTTGTAAGTTTTTTAAAGGTCTATATCCCGCGTACAATTAATATTGTGGCAGGCGAATGAAAGATCTGATGTGAGTAATATACTGTAGATCTTTATCAGATTTCAATTTAATCGCGAAAGTAATTGATAAAATTAATAACAGTACGTATTTAAAGTTGAATAAACTTACTTAAATTATTGATAAAAATTGATAAGAACGAACTTAAAAAAAATAAAAGAAGACTAACAGTGTCATTAAAAGATGCTCATTAAATGAAAAATAAAATTTATAAATAATGCTTTAACAGCTGTTTACAATTATCATTTGCATAAAAATTAACTAAAAATTAACATAAAAATTAATTGCCTAAACAATCATCTTTTATAATCAATGTCTTAATTATCATGATAATTACATATTGATGTTTGTTATCAATAAATTTATTTTACATAATCACTGTTAACATTATTAAATAAGTAATAGGTATAAAAATAAATTGAAATAATAAAAACGTTTTAAAATTTTTGATCCTATTTTCTCTATTTAAAAGTGCTATACTCACAAGATAGATTAATAATCATTTTAAATATTCACGTTTCAATTTTATAAAAAAAAAGGGAAATCTATTTTTTTACCTGGAGGTTCGGGTGGTGGCGCGTAATAAGAGTGGGCGATAGCCCGTTTAATCCTGACTATCATGTCTGCAACCTCGTCGGCAAGCCGAGCACCCAGCCCTCCCACGAGCTGCCAGCCGAGCCGCAAGTAAAAGCACGAGCACATTCCATAATACGAGTACTAACATTACATCCTCACGGCCGAACGATAATTTTATAAATTTTAATTTAATTTAATAATTATTTTCTTGCTTTCTTTAAATTTTAAGCTGTTTTGAGCTTTTTTTTAAGGCACTACTAACAAATAATCTCTTTGGCAAATAAATATTTTCTTCTTATGATCAATTTGTTTGATTTTGATTGCAATTTCGTATATTAGTAATACTGATATTCGCAACGCGAATGCTGGATTAAGACTAAACTCAGGCTCATCAGGTTGCATGGGAATTTCTCTACTGTGCAGTATGCACCATTTGTGACACACATGTTATCAGACAGCTAACTTGTTTCATGGTTTTTGCTTTCCATTCGCGCCAAGGTTGACATCATTTTTTTACCTTGCACTACTTTTTTTTTATAAATGAAGTCGTATAATTTTTTTATATTTACAACGTAAAATTTTTTTTTCTCTTTATAACAATGAATTTAATATTTACCTACTTAATTTATGACTATATTGTCAAATTAAATAATGTAATAAGATTACAAACCTGATTCTGATTTATGCAAATGATTTTGCTGTGTAATGTTTGGAGGTGGTTTCGCAGGTAACGGTGGTGGATTTTTCGTATTTATTTCGTTTGTGTAATTACGATCGTTTTCTTCGGGCTGAAAATAATAAAGTTACAAATGTAATAATTTTTTTAAAACTTGAAAATTTATAATTTTTTATCGACGATATAACTATTAATTATCAAATAAAAAACTTCAGTAGAAATCGCTAACAGAAACTATCAAATTCAAATCACAAAAAAATCACCAACCGATTCCGTAATAGATTCATAGATCTCGTAGACCTCCTCCTCATCGTGGCTAATGGAGCTCGGTGGATGATAGACGCTCTCCACGGAGTTCTGTCTCGCACTAGACAATGACTGGCCGCTGTCGGCGCGGAGCATCGAGTTACGCTGATGCTGCTCGACAATCTGCTCGTCGAAGGCCTCGTACGACTCCTCTTCATCCTCGCTTTCATCGGCGGGTCGCATCATCGGCAGGTTCGCCACAAGATCAAAACCACGTATCGTCACAGGCGGCTTCGGTAGATTTTTTAACGTTTCCTCCGTGCTGGTTTGGTGCTGTAGCTTCTCCCTAGGATCGGCCGGTGGTGGCACGCTCATCTTTTCTGGAATTTGAGTAAGAGGAGATTTATATATGAGTAAGTCAATAAACTGATTGGTGATTCATCTGTTTTTTGATTATAATCGAGTGAGGAACACCGCCACTTTTCCCTTATCAAATGATTTATCGGACTGATTATTCTATGTTTCATCAATATGTGTCATCTATAGTTTATTATCATCGTGTTCTTAAATAGATTATAAACATATGTTTACGGCTTTCTCAGAAAAGGTCTTTGTAAATTTGAATTTTAATGAAACTATGGATTATTTTCAATATTTTCTATAACAATACAATAATACTACCGAAATTATCAATGTCTTTCCTATTTTTTTTTCTATCTAACAAATAAAAGAACAAACTCACTAGGAACACCGCTTGTTCCATTGACTCTTGCCCTCACAGCCTTATGCAAAAATGACGTCCTAGGCTCGTTCTGTCTCAGGATCACCTCTTCTTTACTCTTCTTCAACAAAGCCTCGGGTTTTGGTGTAATAGTCGGCTTCGTAACCGTTGGCGTACCCATCAGAGCTAGCTGTTCCTTCAGTTTTTCTGCGAGACTTTTCTGTGGTTCGCCGTTATGGCTACTGGTAATACTATTGCTGCTCGAAGACGAGTGCAACCTCGACGGATTTTTCAGCGGATAATTCGTATCCGGTGGCGGCGTCGGGGCATCCTCCGCGAAACCGACATTCGCATAAGTGTTGATTTCGGACTCCGGAGTCGTGACCACACCGCAATTAGCGTAGGTACTCTCGCTGACTGGAGCATCGCCATTCCTGTCGTTGATTCTGTTTATGCTGCGTAGAAGAGAAAAATATTCTTATTGTGTTTATTTTTAAAATTTTTTGTCAAATTATGCGGTGTCAAAAATAATTTTTCAAACGTTCTATGTAATAAGTATTGTGATAAATGCTAAGTGGAGCAAATTCTTCTAATTGCATGATTCATTGTTTCATTACCTGTCTTCGTAACTGTTATTTCTAAATGTTTTGACAAACGCAAAACAATCAAAAAACATTTTCTTATTATAATGCCAAAACAATAGCGCAAGAGACAACGTTGCTCTCCTCACAAGCGTGAGTGAAACTGTAGCCATTTTTTTCAAACGCAAGTGCATCATGTTTCTGCAGCCGTCAGCAAGTCCGTATGTATAAAACACACGTGGCGATTACTAAACGCGGTCAAGATTCATTCCAAGTTTGCATTAATGTCTTTTCTTAAAGAACTTCAATACAATTGTCTTGAGTAAAATGTTACATTGGTCTACTTTGTTAAAGTAATTAAAATAAATAAAAAAAATGTTTAAAATATGAAAATGAAAAATATTTTTTTTATAGTATATGTAGTTATGCACTTCGATAGGTAAAATTCAAAAAGTCCACTTCGTGAAATAATTCAGTGAGAACAAAATTTATCAAAGTCAAATAATACTTATAAATAAATAATACATAATAAATAGTTATTTAATTTAAATAATAATTATGAACATAAAAAAAATGTTTTTAGATAAATATTTAAATAAGTTTACCAATATTTATTTGAATTAAATAAATATTTATTACCATCCAAATAAAAATGTATTTTGTGTCCATAAATTTTTCTTGTAATGTGCACACTATCCCGTTTTGAATTTTACCCATAGACGGGGGGTATTTTACCACTTTAACATAAACTACTATTTCACTTTTTCAATGCTATCTAATACGATTAACCAATACTTCCGACCTAAGAAATACTTTTTCTCCAGAAAATTATACTTAAAACCGCGTCATAAACGCCAATTCCACAACCCCTAGCTCCTATCTCAGCAAAACCAAACATCACACTCACGAGAACGAGGAGCCCCGCGCCCCAGCCTCCATTTGCAGTCTGTCGTTCTCTTGAAACATCCTCAAACTGTTCCTAAAATCCGGGTTGAGCGAGGGGGCCGCATTCGCCGGCCTCATCTCGACGGCGCTCGGCACTTCCTCAGCGACGTCATCGACGCTATCCTCGAAATCCGTATCCCAGCCGTTGTCGCTCAGCGCGTCCGCGTCCACCTGCTGCTGCTGCTGAAGCGACTGCGGCTGCTCCGGCTCTTGCTCAGTCGGCTTGTCCTCGACATAGTTCTCAGGGCACTTCTTGAGCTCCTCGACGAACGTCCACAGGCTCCTGCAATTCCGTTGTAAAAAATTAATTTTAATTGCCGTTTGGGTGCTTTTAATTGTGGATGTTAATTTGGGTGAGCGAGTGCGGCGGAATTGGGGGACCTAATTTTTTTATTTGCGAGAAAATTTTGGCAGGTAATTTTTTCCGTTTGTTTTTTACTTATGGGTTTTTTATGCATTTATATACAGTAGTAGAGACGTTTATGCAAGAAAATGATTAATAATTAAAGAAAGCATGCGTGAGTAATGTTCTAAAAGAAGAAAAATAGTGTTCTCATGAATTCTTTTAATTTTACTCATTGTTTCCTTTATGTGAAAAAAAAAAAATTTTCTGCGCAGCATAATCTCATCAAGGGACAAAAGATATCTGCGAAATATTGATTCACCACACTATCAAAATAAAATATTCCATTCACTATCCGTATTACAAATTAAATAATTCGAGATAAAATTAAAAATTAACCACTTACACCGTATGCTACATATTAAAACAATCTATTTACATTTTACTGCAACCATAAATTCAAATCACTCAACCAATAAATCAACCCACTCTAATAAATCATCTCTACACAGAGCATCAATCAATCCTCAACAACTCCACACTCGCGCTAACCAAAAAAAAAAAAAAAACAATCCGCAATTCCAAAAAACCGCACAAAACGCGGCAATTGACCCGAGCCTGAAATCAAACTGGAGCTCCTTACCATATCAGCGGCCTCGTGAGATCGCTCTTCCACAGCGCCAGCTTCCCCTCCGTCAAGTGCTGCAATTAAAACGAATTAGAGTGAGATAGAGCGCCGGACAGATACTCAGAACGCGAGCGTAAGACAAGCCGAGCCGCGCTGCCAGTGCAGTCTGCGTGTCCTCTGCGCTCGCGCGATGCGGGAAATTTGATACATGAGAGTAGAGGGAGAAAAAGAAGGGAGCCGATGGGAGGGAGAAAAAATGCAAGTAGGGTCGATATGGATTTTATGATGTGCGTGGGTTTTGGGTGATTCGGTGTAGAGTTGCGAGTGGCGCGAGGTTTTTGTGATGGCTGTGGAGCGTGTTGGATTGATGTGGGATTTGGTGCGGTTGGCTGGTTTTGGTAAGGGATTACTAGTTGTACGAGGATTTTAAAAAAATAGGCAAGGTTATTTCGAAGTTGTTTAAAAATTTTAGATGCAAGTACATATTTTATGCTTAACACGATATCATCGATAATGGATAAAAATAACAGTTAAAGGAATCTGTGATTCATTGAGGAGATTGTAAATTGTGAATCGGTACTTACTAGTAGCTCGTCGCCGTCGATCTGGCGTTTCTCTGCAGCCTTCCAACATGCCTCTTCCAGTCCATTCTGAAAAAGAGTAAAAAAGATTAATATATAGGAAAACCACATTTTGTGAGTAACATCCCAGGATGCACGAAGTGATAAGACAATACCGTAATTATCTCTTGCCTGCATATAATACGAAAGCACAACGATTTATTACACAATTATATTTTTACAATTATAAATTAGCGGTAAAATTTTTATTTTAAATTTTTGAGAAAAAAAAATTGTTTTATCACTAAAAATGTAAGTACGTAAACGTCTAACAGTTGATTTGACGTCTGATAGTCCTACTTTATCGACATGTGCAAATTATACAGTTTTTTGACGATTAGAAAAAATGTATTACGATATAAGCCAATCCAGTGCATAGTTGCCCCCATAAACATTAATTCTAACTCTATACAAATTTTCAAGTCATTATTTCAAAGTAGCTAAAAATGGCGTTTGATTGAAAATTTTGAATTATATTTCATTCAACTAAAAAGTGTCTAAAAACGCCATTTTTTTGCAGTAATGACTTGAAATTTTGTATTGAGGTAGAGTACGTCATTACGAAGGACTGGATTTGCTTATATATATTTTTAATGGTCAAAAAGCTATATTTTGGACTTGACGATAAAATAGGACTATCAGACCCCATTAATTGTGTACTACTTCTAATAACAAGTTTATAGTAGCTAAAAAAATTCTAGTAATTTGTTATAACGATATAAATATTATTATTTTAAAACAACAGCACAAATTCAATTTTAAATATTTCAATTGTCACTTCTATTCAGCCTAGCTCTAAAACCCACAAAAAAGCGCATTATTCATAACATTCATACAATCGCACAAAAACTCAAAGTCAACGTTCTCTCGACACATATAAATCTTACGTACACTTCCATCCTCCACTATACACGCGTCTTTTTTTCGTCATCCTCGTCGAGATTCCGCGAACGTCGAAAAACTGTTGCTTGCCCGCTCGTCGAGACACATACGTGACCGCGAGAAATTGAATAGCCTCCGCTTGGACTGCGAACAAGAAAACGTTGTTCGCGATCGCGTAAAAAGTTCAAGCGCTTCTCGGGACATAAAAGTTCATTACCCTGATAATTATTATTATTATATCCGTTGGGTTAATTAAATTGTGAAGTAATTTCGTAGTGAACGAGAGTCACAGACGAGAGATCCTTGAGGGAGCGGGTCGACGTTTTTTGTATAATAGATTGGTCACTTTGCATTTTGAGGTCGGTACAGGTGCTGAAGTCGAGCTATTTGCTCGGCTGCTTAAAATTTCTTGCAGAGAGCTGCGTGCTTGGGTAAGAAGGATTTGAGAATGATCGGAGAAGTGGACATTTTTACGTTGATGGAAGGAGTTGAGCAATGCCAGCTTTTGTTGAGCGAATCGAATGGATTAGTTCTTTAGAATTTGTTGAATAATTAAGAACTGCGATAGAGTTTCGGTATATTTACATATTTTGTCAAATAATTAGAGTTACCAGATGTTTGTTTAAAGTGTTAAATTATATTTATTTAAATGTTTGAATTATTTTATTTATAAAAGTATCGTAAATTTGACTGTATTTATAGAAAAATTTTTATGGTGTATGGATAATTTTTGAGGTTCTTCCAGTCTATGTTTTTAATTTGCCAGTTTTTCTTTCAATATATACAAAAATTTTACAACTTTAATTGCTTTTTGTACCTGTAACATCGATTCGAATCAATTCCATCCTTCGGAAAACAATCATCTTTGTAATACATCATTGCAACTGTAAACAATGTTTCGCTCAATCCCCTCCATTTTTCAACAACCATCATACCAACAAAAAGTCAAACAATCGCCTCCACGCACAAAACAACGATAAAATTCTGCTCTCCAAAACGCCAACCGCTCTATTATCACACCAACCAACGCTCTCAGCTACCGCGAAAAAAAAAACACGCCTCGAATCATTAAGCATAAAACCCGAGGGCTGCCAGTGGCGCGCAAATCATTCAATTGGTTGGCGTAACGAATGATGAGAAGCTATTGCAAAATCGCGAGAGCTACGCCAGCGACCAGCGAGTCAAGGAAGTACGCAGCCGCAACGTAAAATCTGGAACTCGGGGATTTCTTCTCGCTCGGCTGAGAGAAGCGAGTTTTTTTTGTCTGTGTGTGTGTAGAGTATGAGTGTGACTGGGCGAGCAGCTGATTTATTTAACGATTTCGGACTTTCTAGTATCGGCGCGTGAGTCATCCGCTGCGATCGGACGCGGAAGCGCATTTTTTTTGGGTTTTTGATTTTAGGAGGGACGGGAGCGTTAATGTGTTGGTTGGTTTATGTAATGGGGAAGATATAGTTGAGGTGAATGATGCACGGGTTTAGGAATTTTCAGTCGTATAGAAGATTACTTCATTGAGGCGAGATTTTCTTTGCGCTTTCGACTTTTCTATATAAATGATAAAATGTGAATGTAGTTGAATTTTAGAATTAGAAACGCGATTAACTAATTCACACGCAGTACTGTATAAATTTAAACTTTCCTCGAAACGCTATGAATAATTTTAACAGTACTCTATCTCCCGTGCTGCATACCTAAATTAACGAATCTAACTCCCAACCATCCATCCAACAAATCCATCTTTACTCACTCCAAAAACATAACCATCAACTCTGCCTTTCCTCTCCCCCACCTCCTCAACAAAATAATTACCTTCCCGACTTTAAAACACACCAAGCAAACGCATCACCAAAGTTTACTCTTACCGAGCCCCGCGATGCATCTGTGTACACAAAACAAGCCCCGACGCGCGCGCCTGCGAGCTTATATTTGCCATACAAATCAACGAAACATTGACAAAATTAGACCAGCCGCGCGCGCTAAAGCATCTCGCGTTCTTATCCGTCCGTAAAACATAAACGAGCAGCTGCGCGCTCTGGAGAAGCTAAATATGCGCGCCTCCAAATCAAAGTCGCGCGCTGCCAGACGGACGTTGGAGGTCGAGGTATAGTCTGGGTGGTTTTGAGATTTCAGTGGATGGTTTTGTATAGGGGAGATGGTTGATTTGGGAGTGGAATTTTTTGGGTTTGTTGAAAGGTTGTGTGTAATTTTTTAAGAAAATGTGTGACTTGGAATATTTTAGCGGGAAATGTTTTATGGGTGAGATTAGTGAGACGTTGAGTTTATTCAAGCGATCGCGTCGCGGTTCAGTAGTGACTAAGAAGTAATGTAATTTTTTTTTATAAAAATAAGGTAAAAACGAATTATCTAAGTGATTGAAGAATACATCTTATTAATTACATAAGTTTTATAGTATAAATAGTTGTCTATGTCAAAAAATAAGTATGAAAATTTTGATTCCAAAAAGATTAAAAGTAATTTAAAATTTAAGAAAAAATAGCAAAAAGTGAAGCTTAGTTTTCTTACTTGAAATACAATTTATCCGTGAATATTAACAACAGGCATAATGCTAATACGTTTAAAGAAAGAAAGCAAATAACTATGAATTCCTCGCACGTTAGTCAAACAGGCAATAAGAACTGCAATGAGATAAGAATAAGAAAAACACTAAATTATGCAATGATACAATCTTTCCAGCGTTGAAAGAAAGAGTATTCAAATAGAACGGTAAACTAGCTAGTTAAAGTTTTTTACACTACTAAATAAATATAAACGGGGTATTTTGTAAAATATTGCTAGGAAAAAGTGTGTTATTATATTTAAATTTGCCTTGCTGGGAGGCTGCCAGTTCATTGTCCTACAGTTTATTTGTAACAATTAAACCAAGCGTACTTTATCCATCCGTATTAATCATAAATATTCCTCCTGACACATTTTTGTTGGCAATGCACAGAACAAAGGGTTTCACTTTAAAAGTTAAAATTGCAACTAATTTATTTATTTAATACTAATTAACAAATATCTAAAATACCATACTTTGCATCTAAATCATCAAACTAATTAAAAACGTGTTAAAAAGCCAACCGATTCAATCAACAAAAAATCCAGCGCAATCCAAATATTTGTCAATCGATTAATAACCTCGCACCCGACTCCAAAATGAGTAATCCACAATCGCGAGCTCAATCAGCTGTCTCAAACAAAAAAAAGCACGAGCTCCTCATAGACACCAAAACCGGTACACAAACGCACACACACAGATACCACCGAGCCTCCAAAACGTTCAAACAAAGCCTATACTCCTCCTCAGCTCGTCAGCTGCAATCGAACATAAACAAACAATCGCACACCTAACCAACAAAACTCTCCGCACCTGTAGCTCCACACATCCGATCGGCGCGCTCCTCACAAAAAATCGGCTGCATACCCATCCTCGCCGCGCAACCACACAGACCCCCCATCGTACCAAACCTATCCACTCTCCACCCAGCCAGAAAAGCCATCTTCTAAAACTCACCTTCTGGAGCACCTCGACGACCCTGGCGGTGTCCCAGCCGGCGATGCGCTCGAGCGCCTCCGAGCGCGATGCCCTCGGCTGCATCCTCGGGCATAACCTCACCTCTCCTCCGTAATTCACGTATCGCTCTCGAGCTGTGTGTATACACACTCGGGACGCGATCGGACGATATATGCGATAGCTATATGGGAGAAAGACAGCTATGTGGGCGAGGCTGGCGGAGCGCGCGCGGCCACTATACGACTTCCGCGAGCGATCGGCGGCCACTGACAGCGAGAGAGGAGAGAGAGAGAAGGGAGACCGTCGGCCAGTGTGCCGTGTGTATATGTGTTGGCTGAGTGTATATAGAGGCTGGATTATCTCGGCGCGTTCGCGGGCTTTTGATGCCCGAGTATGTGGAGGGACGCAGGCAAAGAGGCTTCGCTTTAATTTTATCGGAGAGCTAAGGCTGCTGCTCCGGGACTGTGGATCTAGAGGCTTTTGATGTGCTGGCGAGTGAAAGACGGGACGGGGAGAGTGATTGCTTGACTTGTACTTATGTTGCTGTGTTGCGGTTTAAGCGCTTGTTTTTAAGGGGGTTGCTAAGGGATAGTTGGCGATTTTCGGAGAATGTATGGGGGTTTTTAGGGGCGGTGCTGTGGATGCTTTGTTTCAGGCAGATTGGAAAGAATTATGAGCTTATTCGTGCCGGAGACGAAAATTTACGACTTACACTCCGCTAACGAATACAGATCCAAAATGACCAGTCAGCTGGAGAACGGATATGTATTTAGGTACCCTACCCAAATTTTATCCTACTTAAAAATCAAATTCAATAAAGAATAAAATTTACTCATCACCTTAAAAATACGTAAATCACGCCATTACACAAAACCATCCACTACTCAAATATAAATAGCCATGTCAACCGGAAAACCGACTAATCTAAAATTAGCATAGCAAAAAATTTTTTTTCTCTTAAACGCCACTGTTCCGCGCTTCGAACTTCTGCATCTTACACAGCTCCCGTGAAATACCATAACGCAGACAAGAGCGCTCAAAGTACAGTTGCAGCTGCGCTCGGGCTCGCTCGAAGCGCAATTCTTACATACCTACTTTCACTCTTATTTTCCTTATTTTCTCCTTCCCTGGTTTGTCCTTTACATTGCGCTGGCAGTTCCAGTCAATCGCGCGCGACTTGCGCGTTTTCTTGGTTCTGTAGTTTTGTTGAAATTACTGTCTTGGATTGAATTGAGTTTTTTGAAATTCATATTACTTTGTTAAATTTGTTTTCGTTAAATATTAATTGTAGCTGGATAATTTGTAGTCTAAATAAGTGACCATTATTCTTATTTTATAACGAATCTTAAGTTTTCAATATAACTGAAGCAACAGTGCCTAACTGCTAAAGCATCCAATCATCAAAAATTCTTCAAACGACTATAGTACTCCAATTATTTCACCTGATTACACCAATTTTTCAAAACCCAATACGCTTTCTACGAACAATCCCATTCTCCCCTCTCCATCACACTCGAGACTTTCTCCACCATCAGCTCCGTCTTTAAATTCCTCGAGCCATATAGCCTAAATATCCCCTTAATCCGGAGTGCATCTTTCTCTTTCTCTTTCACAACGCGTAAACGCACGCTGATGCACCTGCGCTCGCTACACACACATCTGTTTTTACGTGCAAGTGCCACCGTCAGACTCACCGGCGCGCCGGTATTTAAATACTATTACCCTGGAACGGCAGCTCCTTTTTCTGCGCGCAGCTGACTTATCGCGCTCTCCCATTGTTATATATACCCGCGCTCGATGCAATACGTGGGATGATAAAATAAAAGTCTGTGGAAAGGGATGGATCGTTGAGACAGCGTGCTTGCATCGGTAAGATATGATCGTTGAATTATATTGATTCATGGATTGCGAATATGTGGAGTAAGGACTTTCTTGGCTTATCTAATTCGCGTTGCGTGACTGCAGGTTGTTAATATTCGGCGAGCGCGATATGTGGAGAGGATCGATCGAATTTTCTGCGTTTCAAGTCCGATTGAAAGGTAGCGGTTATTATTTCTGAATGTGGTCTATGTAGGTAATATGCAGCTTACTATGAAAAATGTAATAACGATTTTCAAAGTTTCTGTGTATCGTAGTCGAATAGTATGAAAATGATAAATGTTTTTTTCATATATAACAACTAAAGAAAATGTACTTTTAATTCTAAGGGTTTATAAAATGCTCAGGCAACTTATATTGATAAATTACAATAAATTCATTCCGTGATTCATCCGTTCACCTTTCATGCCGACTTGAAATTAAACCTTGGAATTAAATAAAAAAAACCGTCACAATCGTAATAGTGTTTTCGTATTGTTTTCGCAACAAAAAGTTAATATTGATCGTTAAATTATGCAATACTGAAGGTTTTAATTTATTAAAGAAATAATATATATATATATAAAATTAAAAATCGAGCTGAAAAAATCAGGTCTTATCGTGTAATTTTATTACGTAATTTTACCATGTGTTAGAATGTAACCATAACATAAAAAAACTTGTAATAGAACGCAGATTTTACATCATTGTATGAAAAAAAATTTTCTCTAACCGAAAAATTACGACTTCTTTCATTTAAAAAAAAACAGAAAAAGAAAAACATAAATTATCCATTCAGGCGAAACTTAAAATTGAAAAAAGAAAACTCTTAACAATTCCTAAAAAAACAAGACTATCTTTAAACAATATTATTTCCATACATTATCATTTAACGACCCGTAACTATTATTTTAAATAACAAATGAAACACCAACGTTTTCCAAAGTGCCCCCGATAACTCTCCAAAAAACTTCCAACCCGCCAAAAAAATATCAAAATCTCCACACCTTCCAGAACCATCCCGCATCTCCCAAAAGCCGCCTCATTAAAAAGCCATCTCGCTCATCCAGCAGATAAAGCAGATCCCGACCTCGCCCACCTATACAGCAGACGACGGCCGCGCTAACCTCTATACGCGCAGCTCCGCGAGCGCGTCGAGCAGACGTATAGCAGCGGGCCAGCAGACGACGCAAAAACATCGCAGCGAGAGACAGCCAATATACCAGCGAGCGCGCATCTCTCTCTCTCTTTTTCGTCGACGCGCGCGGGAGCAGCAGACGGAATCGTCGATCGCAATATAGCCCTCGTCTCCGGGGCGAGCTTAGTTCGACGACGACGTCCGACTCGGCGAGTCCGTCGCGCGTTCGCTCGCCCGTGGCTGTCTCTCCTCTCTCGCTCGCTCACCAAGACGCAACCAATACCGCAGGAACACGCGCGTTTACATACGGCTCTCCTCTCTCCAGGAGATTAACGCCGCACTCTCGGCTCTTCCTTTCTCTCTGACGCGCGCGTCGCTCTCAGGCGCGCCGCGGGGCCGCTTTTGAAAAAAGCTCACGCGCGAAGCGATCCGAGACAGTAGGCTAAAGCGAGAGGGAGAGAAGCACACACAGCGGTCAGGATGGACGCCGAGGCATTCCTGGACATGGCCAACCAGGTGGTCAAGCTCAAGATGTTCCCGTATTTCGACATAGCGCACTGCGTGCTCTGTGCTCTTCACGTCAGGGAGGACCTGGGACCGGGTGAGTGGCTGACTATGCGCCTCGCTCTCTTATAATCTCTCCGTCTCTTTTCCTCTTTACGAGTGTGGAGCTATGTGTGCGCGAGCGAGCCGCTATAGAGTGGAGGAGAGACACGAAGCCCCGACGAGGGATTCTATTATTAAAAGGGAGCCCCCGACGAGGCGGGCGCATAACTGACTCTCTCTCTCTCTCTTGCTCGCTCGCTCGCGTGCGCAAAGCTGCCTCTTTCCCGATTTGGATTTTTACTGGCTCTTTATATCTATATGTTATCGGCTCTTCTTTTTTTTTTTGCTTTTGGCCTGCTCGCGTTGTTCTGTGGGTGATTGACGGCTTGGTGTTTCGGCGTATGATGTATGGGCTTTTTTTGCGGGAATGCGAGCTTTTCTGGTTTTGAAATAGACGTTTTTAATTATTGGGGCTAGGAATAAACTGGCTTTTTTGTAGGAAATTTATTGAAAATTAAAGTTTTGTTAAAATAAGATACGGTATTTTTTTTTTATTTTTTTTTCTCTTTTTGATACCAGGGCTTTTTTTAGTTGGTTGTTGCAAACTTCAAAGCATTCCTGTACTTGCTCCAAACTCAAATTGTGTATTTTTAGTTGCTGGTGAATATAGAAGGAACCCTTCTACTCAATGATGAATGAAAAACTGTATTAGCAGTGAGATTTTTTTTATAGGAAAATTACAAGTCTACTATCTAGACACAGGATCATTACAAGAACAAAATAATCTTTTCATAAAGCACTCTTTATTTTTATCTAATTTTCAATAATAGATTAAGTATATTATGAAAATGCCAAATTATTATTAAATAATGGACTCTTTTTAATTTAAAATGAAAATACTGCTTAGCATTGATAAATGTTATTAATGAATGTTATCACAAAGTCATATGAAACAATGAATTTTAAATGATAAGTTCTAAGTGAATATTATTCAAGTGATAAAGTAGATGTTATGAAAATGATGTGTAGCTTATTGGTTCTCATTGAGGTTCATTATAGATTGATTGATGCTCATTGATTTGATTCTTAGATTAAATAAAGCATACATGTTATATCTTTATTAAATGTGAGTATTATTCATAGGATAATAATTATATTTTAATGATAACAATATTAAAAAACATTTTAATTAAAAACTTTAATTACGTTACACTTTTTCTAAACTTTAGTATTGACCACGATTATTTGTTTTCTTATTTAATATTTTTTACAAGGCTACCTACTAGTCAAGGATAATATGCAAAAAATACGTGTTCTCCTTTTGTTTTATCCTTTATAATCTTAGAATCATTGGGTATGCTTCAATGCACTCAATGCCAAAACTTGATTGTTCTATTTAATGATGACAAGCAAATAATTGACTCAAAAATGAATGGGGTATAAAATAAATACTATTTTTATTATACAGGTACATTATGTATTTTAAATTTAAATCACTTTTACCTTGATTTATTCTTTTTATGTAAAAATAATATAAATTATTCCAATTTAATTAAAATATTGTTTGTCTTTGTTTATTCAAAATATATATTTAATTTAGCTTAAATTTGAAAAAAATATTTTAAAATTTACATTCCAGTGTTCATTTTTATCAAGCTATGAGTAAAATTAAATGTTATCACAAAAAAATTTAGTTTACATGATATTAACTTATGCATTTTGTTTGCTATCAACTTAATTAAACCTCGAATTGCCAAGTTTAAAATATTTTTTGTCAAGTTACCAAATAACATTATGAGTTCTAATAACATAGTTTTTGTGCTAAAATTATAAAAAAAAATTACGAGATTATTTTCAATGAGTATCTTAAATCTTCTGATTGTATACACGTTGCTTATTTGTTTGCTTTTAAAATTTTTAAATAAAATTTTTTAATTAATATAAACCAGCTGATTTTTAACTTTCAGTTTGTACAAATTCTTGGCACTATTGATACGTGGCTCTTGCTTTGCCCAAGTTTATGTTACCCAATCTATTTCTGTATGTCTCTTTAGCTACCAACTAGTGAAAATTGAACTTGTTCACTTTTCCTGTATCCCAAAAATTAGTAAAGGTACTAAACTTTGAACCAAGTGACTAGAAACTTTACCGTAACAATTCCAAATCTCTGGTTTCAAGATAGTACGTTTTTTAGTAAATGAATTGTAATACTCTCTAAATTAGTAAAACAAAAAAAAAACTTCCGCGTTTGATGAGCGAGGTGTGATGATCTTGCATTACTCTTTAATTATTTTGTTTGAGCATCCAAAGATAGAATTAATTTTTTTTTTTTTTTTTTTGAGAAAAACAAGTAAAATTACACTACTTTCATTTTTATAATAATTTATTGCGTTGATCTTTGAAATCTTAATTAACCTTTAGAATGCCACTATAGTGGTACAAAAAACGTTATACAAAATTTTATTTTACTATTATTGCTTGAACCAGTATAGTCGTTTTCTCGTTCTCTAACATTTAATAAAATATGTAATACATATATTGATTGCTTATTAAAAACAATCAATATTCATTATATTGTTCTTTACTTTTATTAATAGAATCTAGGTTTTATTAATACTGATAATTATCATTATAAAGATCCGTTTTTTCAATTTTCAATTTCGAAAAAATACGTTATCATTGAATAGAAATAAAAAATATTCTTAATTTATTGATAAATATAAAACATGGACTTCTTAAAATTCATTAATAAAAATAATTTTTATATTTTGAAAATTTAATTAGCAGGGATTAATTTATTAGTGTAAAAAATAGCTAAAGCTATGCAATTCAAATGTATAAATTACTACTATATACGTATCCACGTGTCCATTTAGCACTTTATTGGATTCAATAGACAACCCTTTGTGAAATAGTATACCTTGCAGCACTTTTGTAAAGAATCAATTTACAGTTAAATATTGAAAACACAGTACTAAATGAATTTCAAGCTTTTATTATGTAATAGCCTAGTACATAAAAAATTCAGTACTTAATATATATTTAAGAGGATTATTATCAAAGAAATTTACATTAAACTAATTTTTATTGAAGCTTGATTCTGACTAAAATAAAATTTATATGCTTTTTTTAAAGTTTTGCCAAATTGATTATTATTTACGAACCATTTTCTAAGATGTTCTTATATGTTTCTATTAGTTAAATGCATATTTTTTTAAAACTTGAAACGTTCCTAATCTTCAATTTAAGTAAATAATAAAATTTATTAAAAAATCTTTTTACCTTGACTGCAGTCTTAAGAGAATAATTGTTTACAGGGGCCCAGGCATTTTCAAGGAAACATCCTCTGTCATGTTGGCTGTCAACGATGCTAGTGGTCTTTGCCGGTGGAATGCTGTGCAATGCCTTGCTAGGAGAGCCCATTTTAGCACCCTTGAAAAACACAGCTCAAGTTGTTGTTGCCACTGTTGTTTGGTAGGTTCTGTTATAAAATTTATCTTTTTATTATAATTTTTGTTTAATAAAATTTAAAATTGATATTTTTAGGTACGTCATATTTTATACGCCGTTTGATATTGGGTACAAAGTTGCTAAATTCTTGCCTATAAAAATAATCTGCGCGGCTATGAAAGAAATATACAGGTACGTGAAAAAATATGCGATAACACATTAATCTTCATAACTAGTTATTATATACCAATTTTAATCGGTTTAGGTGTAAAAAAGTTTATGATGGAGTAACTCACGCAGGAAAATTATACCCCAACGCATACCTCATTATGATACTGATTGGAACTCTCAAAGGTAATTTTAGCACTATGTTTATTACGATTAATTTGTTATAATTTGTTGTTAATTTTAATATTTTATAAAACTACTTTCAATGATATCTATAAAATTACATGCTATTTATCAATTACAATATATTTTCGTGAAAATTCCTAAATTGCGAATTTAACTTGATACATAAATAAAAATACATTGTGAATAAAAATAAAATTAATTTTGTTATTAAATATAAAAATCAATTCGTACTCTTTCAACATTTAAAATTAGAAAGTAATTGACGATAAAAATATATTTTTCTAAAAATAATTGTTTTGTCCGCAGGAAACGGAGCTGGTTTCACGAAACTGTTCGAGCGTCTAATCCGTGGCGCTTGGACACCAACAGCAATGGAGTTCATGCAGCCAAGCTTGTGAGTGCAAATACAAATATTAACTATTCGTGAAAAAACACTCATTCACACAGTATATAAATCCGTCTTCTTCGTATTTTCAGCCCCACGAAAGCGTCTATGGTTGCTTCAATTATTTTCGTCCTAGACAAGAAGACTGACCTTATTTCAGCGCCTCATGCTCTGGTGTACTTTGGCATCGTCATATTCTTCGTTTACTTTAAGGTTGTTGAAGAACTTTCCCAGGCGAAATATTTTAGGGGAGATTCAGATTCAGAATCAGACTATTGAGAATTCAATACTTTCTTTTAAACATTTTTACAATTTTTAAATATATTAATTAAATTTATAAGTAATAAAGGCTCGTGAAAAATGCTCGATTAGATTTTCGTACTTAATATAAATAACTTAATTTATTTACACTTATAATTTTGTAACTTTAAAATATGGTTTTAAATAGAAAAGATTAAAAATAGATATTTTAAATACTATTTTTCTTTCAATTTGTGTTCGAAAGTATTTTAAATCTTAGACGTTTCGAGTTTTAAAATAAATTAAAATTATTTATGTACTTAGAAGTTCTTAAATATTTGCGAATTAAAATTTGTAATATCAAATGAATTTTAAATTAATTGGTTATATTATTTATTACAGTTATCGTCTATACTTCTGGGTATTCATGATCCGTTCGTACCATTTGAGAACTTATTCTGCGCTCTTTTCCTTGGAGGAATTTGGGATTCACTGGCCAAAATCTTGGGCCGCGGACAGGCTAAAGATGAAAAAGCAGATGCAAAGAAGACAAACTAAGCCATCAAGAATGGAGTTGAGGAACATTTGTACGTTTTTTCACATACTCTGTAAACCTTTCTTTGATCAAAGGTGTATTAATAGATCCTAGAAAATGGCATATAAATTATGAACAAGAGTAATACTAACATTGGCCATGTTACACAATTTATATGCACATTTCACTGAGGGCAAAGAATGATAGGTGAGATAAAGTTATTATTCATCCAAAGCGTAACTGCGATACAAAGCGGTCTTGTAACTTAAACTAGTCAATGGTTTGATTCCTTCTGAAGGATAGTTGACACATTGTTGTTATGGAGAGGGCAATAATTTTTTATGTTTCATTAAATTTTATTCACGACAAGATAAGAACAGCAAAAAGACAGTATTATAACTACTGACTCGAAAAGAATCGCATGATTATAGATATTTATTATTGAATATAATTATGTCTTCTAAAAGACAATGTGCATAGTCACAATATTACTTGCCTGTATTAAAAACTTTTAATTATTGACCTAAATATCGTTTTACATACTTGTATTTTATGGAATTTTAATTGTAATGATTACATTCTTCGAATTTTAAATTGACAAATAATGTTATTGATATTACTTAATTTTATATCACGTTTCATTGTAATTTTTAAAAGAATAATAAGTTATCAATTAAACTTTTAATGTCGTTTTGGATTAATTGTAAATGAAGGTTTTCTCATAAAATTTTTATAAGAGCAAATCCATATTTGGCTCTGAGTTAATTAGCTTTTTTATCATGAATTTTTTTTTTCTATAACGAAAAGCATAAAAAAAATCTTCCTGCGTTAATTATAACGTTTTTTGTAGTCTTCGAAAGATACTCTTTAATCTTAGTTAGTCTTGTACACATTTTAGATTGAATTTTGTTTAGTTTTTATCCAAAGAAATAGTTGCATTAGAAAAGAAGAATGAAACTATTGTAACTACCGAATGATTCACGATTTTATACACCCCTTTTATCTAAGATTGTATAACGTGTGTGAATTTTACGATTTATATGAAAGATTTAGATCAGATTTTTAAATGAAGTTTGTTTAAGAAAAGGAGAATCACATATACACGTAAAAATTTGACGTGATTGTTACTGCTTTCTTAATTATATACGTAATATAAGAGCTGCTACCGAGTGCCGTGCTTATTGCCACAAGTTAAAATTTTTACAAGGAACACTTACATAGAAGTGTAGTTCATATCATAAAAGTACGAATTTTCGTTAGAATATCGTATTAAATATCATAATGAATTACATATTTGTTAATACATTTATAAATTAAATTTATTGACCGGTTAATATTTCAAATTTTCAAATATTATTCTTTTTAATTGATAAGCATTTATTATTTCAATATTATTTTCTAACCAGAAAATCTCAAGAAAATTATTTATAAATAAAATACGAGTCTTGCATAATTATATATTTACCTGAATCTAAATTGTAGAAGCATTGCATAATCAATTACATAATGTCTTTCTTACAGAACGGGTTTACATATAAAAGCTTATAATCAAATTTTCAAAATGTGCATATCAGTGTTATAACTCTTTTACTTAAATATAAATAGTATAAATTTACACTATTTAGAATAATCTAGATTATTTTCACAATAAAACATTTTAAGAACTATACCGATGTAAAAGGAATAAAATAATGTATATCTTCACAGTTTATAATTCGTATATAATTTGTTATTCTTGAATTGCGTACTTAAGGAAAGAAAATTAAAACAAATTGTATACTTCTGACGCAAAGTAATTCCAAGTTGTACTTCAGCGTGGAAAATTAATTTAGAAGATTTTACATGGGGTTTGAATAATATTGTAAAAAATTATTATATAAAAACCACACATAAAATGTAATAACCGTAGCCTTTTATTTCACCAAACCTATTAATACTTTGTACAGTTAAGATGTTATTTTTTATTTGCTCTCATCTCAGTTGGAACTATAGATAAAGCAAACTGCTCTATTTCTATAATTGAACAAATTTTTTTTAAAAGTCTATTCGCAATGCATGTTACAATTCATAATAGTAATCATTCATAATAGTGGTCATAATTCATAGATCCAACTGCAGTGGATAGATAGGTCCAGCACGCCTAAACTTAGCCAAGTGTCGGCGCGGCTCGACGATTTCCCTCGTTCCGTAGAAGTCGTCGCGTTTATAGTCGTCGAGCAGGTTAATCGGCTTACCGCGGAAGCGCGACGAATCCATAAAAAGGCCAGTTTTTTCAGTTTCGCTGGCGCAGCCGCATTTTTCGTCACAGACTGACGTAGACTCCGAGGATTGCTCCTCTTTCGCGTCATCGGCAGCGTCAGCCGTGTTTAATAAACTCGTTAAGAGCGTTAAGCAATCTAAGAAATATATGATTCTTAAATTTTACTGAAAGTTGTTCGTGAATTACGAGCAAAATATATCCCTCGCTTGTCAGCGGTTGTTTGATTAGATGATAGTTTAATACAAATTTAATTTCTCGAAAAAATGTTTACATTTTATAAATTTTAAGACTCAAAATAATTTTTTAAAAGACTGTATGTAAATTGTAAGAGTTATAAAAATTTTCTTTAGGTGGCCGAAAACCCGAGATCGTTTTGACGTTAAATATTTATCACTTTAATACTATTTGATCGAAAATAATCATCAACTTATTTCACTCAATGATTTCACTCACCCGGGAAACAATAAACGTTGTCCTGATTGACCTTTGAAGCAGTCGAGCTGTTTGAATTCGAGCAAGAACAAGGCTGACCATGACCAGATCCCGATGAATCGCTAGATCCATCACTGGACGAATCCAAGCAAAAACATTCTGAGTCGGACGAATCCTCAGGTCCCTCAAAATTTATCAGCACAGCTTTTGCGCCACCTTCAGCAACCGTGTAACACTTGTATTGCTCGTTTGGTTTCTTCTTTCCCACCGCTCCATCCTCTTCGCACTCGCAAATGGCTTCTCCCTCGTCGCCGTCCTTTCCTGGATCGGCAGTTAGATGTTCGCAGGGTGGTTCTAGATTCTGCTTAGCGCAGCACACTCTGCAGGAATGAAGACTATCGTGACTCGACTCCGAGGACTCGAAGTACACGCAAGGGGCCTTAAGGTTCTGCTTGGCGCAGCAGTCCTTGCACTCCTGAAAGGCCTCGTAGTAGCCGCAGGGTGGTTTCAACTTCTGCTTGCCGCAGCAGTCCTTGCAAGCTTGAAAGCTCTCGGTGCTTGGTTCTGTTCACCGATGTTACGATTTTATGAATTCAGTTTAATTTACATATAATATTTTCATGTAATGAGTCAGCATTAATTAATTCTAATTTTGTTTATTAGGATAATATCATTTTCAATATTAATCGGTAATTGAAAAGCTCTAATCGCTCTAACTTAAATTAATAATAAATAAAACAATTCGTGTCTAAAAAGTACCTTTCTTTTCAGGGGGATGCATTACCCTCTCAATAAGTTTGTCAATAAGATCGAACCAAACCGGGCGGGGATCGCACAAGTTCTTGCGAATTTTCTTTTCTCGTAGGTACCGTTTCTTCAGCAGTTGGATAAGCTTTAGACACTCTTTCTCGTCAAAGTTCTGTAGTTTCATTTTCTTCGCGATATTTCGATATGTCCTCATTCTCACCAACTCATTGTGGTACAATCGATGATCGCGATCCCAGAGATTCGAATATTTGATGTAGAGACGCAAAAAACGCATAATATTTGCATCCGTCCAGGGACTTGGCTTCGGCACGTGTTTCATCCACCATTCGGGGTTTGGATCCGAATTCCGAAATTTCGTTATGATACTTTCGATGGCCATGTTAATAAGTTGTTTCTTTTTATTGGTTACTTTTACGAGAATTTATCGTTTGTGATGTTGACGCATGAAGTTGCAATATAAAAGATTTTCTTTTATTTTCATTGTTATTTTTGATTTCGTCATTCCAATCAATACTTTAACAATTAAATAACAATTAAAAAATCGAATTAAATATAGTTGTATCTCAATCCTCTAATCCTTGTAATTTCTATCCTGCCTCCGCAATAAAATACTCACGAATGATTTCAATTCACAACTTTATTCTTTGACGGATATTAAAAAAAAAACTAAAAAACATTTATCTTAAATGTGTATTAATTAATTTTTACTATTTACATGCTCGGACTCGTGTTCCTCGTACTCGTGACTGACTTGAGATTTTTAATATTGCAGATTTATTGAAACTTGAATATTCCATTGTACTTGAAAATTCAGTATTCCGCGCTGTTATATATCTGCAACAGTAAAAATAATTAAAATGAAATATGTTCTAATTTGCTGACATATAAGAATTCCATCACTCTATACGAAAAGTGTATAAATCACCTGTCTCAAAGCACAGATGCGCCGATGATACTCCTTGAGCCGCCTAATCTCGTCTACCCTACTAGGACTCAGGAGCCTAAAGGATCGGCGAGGTTGATTTTGATTAACATAGTTTACACTGTGACCGTAATCCGTACTACTTGGTAGCTCTGACTTGGCACCCGCGCTCATTCGGCTCTGATCTTTCGGGAGCGAAGTCGCCAGAATTTTCGGGGGCTTTAGGTACTGCTGCTGAGGTTGATGCTCAACGCTATCCGGTGGTGCAGCACATTTGACGAGATATTGAAGAACCGTGTCCCTTCGCTGCATGCTACCTGACGTAGCTGTCCTCGTTTTGCCTATAAATTTTCATCGTTTATTATTGTTTTATTTGTGCGGTTTCCTTTTTTTCTTTTTCTTTTTGATAATATACTCACGGCTTTTCCTTTCCACACACTGCATGCCTTTGGTCGTGCTATAAACTCTCTCCTCGGTTTCTTGAATCTCAGGACCGAGGCAAATCGCAGCAGTCGGTTCCTTAAGTTTACGCCTCGAACTTCTTTGCAGAACATCCCTGTTTTGTGGCGTGCACATCTTCGACAAATCTTCAGGGCTCAGAGGTGGATCTTCGTTTATTCTTATAAGAGGTACATCTTGACATGTAGTTTTCATTTGGTTACTAAGCTGTGTGCTTTAAACGAAAAATACACTTAATTAAATAAAAAAGTATCAGCCGAAGATAAAGAAACAGTGAGTTCGAAATCATACCTGCTAAGGAAATTCTGACAACCGGTAGACTTGTAACTCTTCGAGGAAGTTTGCGACGGTTTATTAACCATGACCTTGCGGCAACTCTCCGACTTTTTGCATGGTTTATCTTTGTCGTTCTTGCAGAGCTCGCGGTAGATCTCATACGCATCTTCAACAAAGGAAGATGTCTGTCTGTATTTACCGACGTCGGCTTCGATGCACTCGCAGCAGTCTGTGGAGGCAAAGTCAATCTGAAAGCGACAATTGTCGGGGTGATCGAGCTCGCGATCGAGGATCACACGACCCATACAGCGCCGTAAGCGCTTGCTCTTCGCCCTTTCGATGCTGTATGGGAATTGCGCCGAGTCCGAATGACCAACCTTGTCTCTGCCCGTCCTCTTCGCAGTCGTCTTTTTTGGTGTCCAGGTCCAAGGCGCATTTGAGTACCTCCAAGAAATTCTGAGTTAGTTTTCCTCGAGCAGGGGCAGGATTGTTGTTTTGGGCTAGCTTTTCGTTGAGGCAGGGTAGACATTCGGAACTAGAACTCTTTTGGACTACCTCCCGGCGCAGCTGGGCATTACGCTTGCATGGCTCGCACGGATCTTCTTTTGCTTCTGATCTGGATTTGTCTGTGGGAATTTTGCTTTTCGTTTAGGGGTTTTTGAGAGAAAAACGATGATTTAAAGAAATTGGTTTGATTTTGGTGATACATCGAAATATTTTAAATTTTATCGAAAAAAGTGAAATAAACTATTTGATTTATTAGGAAGCATTTAAAAACTCTAAACTTAAGATTTGTAACATTAATTGCACAAAGTAACGCGATATATAGGAAAAGGTTGGTAGGTGATGCATGCCTTTTTCTTCTTGTTCCTCTAAATTTAGCATTTGCTCCAAGCAGCGTAAAATAAGCTTTGTGGTCGACGTACTGCATTTTTCCTCATCTAACGGATTTTGCATTTGTTTTTCACAGTGAACTCGCATCGGCCCTACGATAAATAATAATAAATGACAAACAGAAAAAAAAAATCATATCTTGTACTGTTAGCGCATAATATATTTCCCTGTATTATTTGGATATTGTTTTTCGTTCATCATATCTGGGATTTTAGTATCCAATAGCAAAAAATGCTGTGATTCATAATTTTTACCAATGAATACGGCTCTACGATTATAGCTAGATTTATGACCCAAAGGTTATTATATAACTTCGTCTTATAAATATATTTGAAAAACACAATTTTAAAAATCACCGTACTAATTTTGATTTTTTATCAACCTTATGATTTTTTGAAAGTTATAGCACCGATACCACGAACAAATTACTTCATTTTTTAGCAAAATATTAATTTTTGATTTTAATTATAATAAAAAAGTAAATACCATTCTCATAAACTTCTGGTACTTCTTCTGACCTCATTGGAGGTCTGACCTCATCTACGCAACATTCAATCGTCTTTACCAAAGGCACGTACTTTCCTCCCGGTGTTAAAAGTACGTAATCATGCATGTTTGTATCTGGCACAAGTAGATCGCCGTCGGTGTCCTGGCAGCACTCTTAAAACAATCAAATTCCACTCGAAATAATAAATCGTTCGCTCCCAATTCGAAACTCAACTCGCAATGTATATTAAACAATCGTAAACCACCCCTACCAACATTCTCTTCCGTGCCGATCTGCATGTTTCGCTTACTGGCGCAGCGAGCCGGACAATAATCAGCTTTGGCTCCGCTACTCTTCGGCCGGAACTCGCAGCTGCTCACCGCTACCGCGCAGTCCCTTGTCGTCTTATCCGTCTGTACTCGCTGTGAGTGACTTCTGACCCTCTTGCTCGGCGGACAGCTAGCACTACCACTGACGCTGTTACTGACGCTGTTATTGCCACTGCTGGTACCGCTCGACGGAAAGACAACCTTAAACTGCGAGTAGGCCTCAAGCACGCCGTTCTCGAAGCGTGCGGCCACACGCGGCTGGATACTAGTACTTTGCTGGTCGAACTTCACGTTTCTTGAGCAGTCCTCCATTGCTTTGTCCCCGTAGGGTACCATATTTGTGTTGGGCTCGTAACCTTTTTCTAGGCAAGTAGGCGATTTTTTGCGACAGCTGGAAGATTTATTTTGAGAAATCGGTGATCTTTCACGGCAGCTGGAAGGTTTGTCTTGACAAATGGGTGATCTTTCGCAGCAGCAGGAAGACTTGTCCCGGCTCGAAGGTGCTTTTTTCGGGAGTGCTGGAGGACGTTCTGGGCATACCGGTGATCTTTCACAGCAGTTGGGGGATTTCTCTCGGCAGTATGTCGATTTCTTGGGGCAGGGTGGAGGCCGTTCGGGACAGGTTGGCACTGGGTCGCCTGCATAGAGCAAAAATATGTGTTCTTTCAAGGTTTTAATAAGTCACGCGTAGATTGAAGGTCAAACAATCTGGGGAAAATTTGCTATTGTTAAACTATTCCAAAAAACTATGTTGCTTTGCAAGCCAAATTCTCATTTTCTTCTTAAAAAACTGTCATAGAAACATTTAAGCGTTTATAAACAATAACTAACACTGAGTCCGCTTATCTTCACATGGTTTGCTTGGCTGGTACTTCGGGCAAGTATCCTTTCCACAGATAATGGGTAACTTTGTAGCGCTGGTACCCTCGTCGACGACAGTTTTCCTCTTGTCGGGACAGTGACAGCTGTCCGGCGCTTGAGACAACTTCTTTGGTGGGCACTTCTTGGGCGGTTCAGGACACCGGTTGGCGGAACGTTCGCGCGATCTACAAGGACTAGATTGGCGCGAGCTCGCCGGCGATCGGCAGCGTTCTCCTGGATTTAGTATTAACGATCAGTTTTGAATTTGAATTAAAAGAGAGCTTTTCTTTACCAGGCATCGTAGGCTGAATTTCGGGATCTCTTTTTCGACCTTCATACTTTCTCTGACTGCACTGGACGTATTGACTGGAACGGGTTGGACAGACGTACGATGCTACTCAAAAAATTTAAATTAATATATACTCTGTGATGCTAGGTTCTAAAATTCTATTTCTCAAAAAAAGAAATGACTGACTAGGAAGAGTGCAGGGATCCGTGCAGAGATTTTCTACCCGACTGAGGCGATCGAGGTGCGAGGCATAGCCTGGACCCTCATCTGTTCGTCCGCAGTTGCTCCACTTCAAATTGTCCAAGTAGTTGTCGCGCTGCTGACCCCAGGGTGACTGAGGTTTTCTGCAGTCTGAGTATGAGTCGATTGTAGACATTGTTTAAGGAAAAAAGAATGTTTATTTGTGCACTTTATTTTCATAATTGATTTAATAAACAGCTCGAATGTTTAGTTTTTTATCAAATACATTACTCAAGCTTGGATTAGCAACTCTTTAGCACCAATTAATTAGATACTTTTGTTTTCAAATAAGTAAACCGTTTATTTTCAAGTAAACACGAAAACAAGTGCGTGTACCTTGCATAGTTGAATTGTTGCAGCAGTCACCGTCACTGGTCTTCCAGGCATTACTGCAGCATCCGCACCTAAACTCCAGCTTGCCTTTAAAATTTTTACCCCGCTTCCTCTTCTTTTTCCGTCTTCCTAACTTCTTTTCTTTCTATTATATTATATCAAAAAGAATAACTCATGACGTTGAAAAAAACTCAATATCTAAAAACCACAGCCTCTTAAAAATCAAATTACCTTCTTGCAGCCGCAGGCTGACGGAAATATACAACCGTCCTTTGTCTGCTTGAGGCTCGAGGAGATGGTGTGTCGGAAGAGCTCCTTTATGCGTGGTACAGTTTTTCTCGAACGCAAGGTTGGCTTTCCCCTTGGCTCAAGCTGCTGTTCTTCGCTGCGAACTATTTTCTCAAGCATAGTGTCGATGATGTTCTGCCATCGTGCCTGGCAGTAAGGCTCACCCTGGCCGCTACGATTATGGATGATCTGGTTCAGTTGCTCCTGGACGTACCTGCTTTGATGAATAGAGAGTTTTAAGGATGTTTCAAGTGTGGGATTATGGATGAGCTATAATTGTATCTGAAACGCTGCTTAGTTTTTGCTACGAAAACGTATTCTTTTATTTGAAAAGCGAGTTTCTAAAAAAACAGGTACCAAAAAACTGCCACTTTTCATTTCCATCTTTGTTGTTGGAGTGAATATCTGTTTTTTATACATTGATTTATTATTTTACATTGAATTTAATTATTAAATTAATTAAGATTTGTTTCAAGTACTTTATTTTAATTATCTACGTAATATTACTTGTATTATGATAAGACATATTGGTACTCCATGTAATAAATGTGCTATTTTGAAAAGAATAAGTCGGTTCTTTCTAGTTTTCAAATAGCAATAAGTAGTTATTTTTAAAATAAAAATTTAACTAGTTCGTTAAAAAATTATAAGTATTTCTATTAAGTAAATAAGTATTAAGTACTTGATCAATAATTCAAATGCTCAGGATTACTGAAAAATAATTTGTAAACCGTTTAATAATCATTAACAAAATATACTTTAATCATTCTTAACCTGCATTCTCTAAAACAAAAACAAATAAACCCTTAGGTTACTTTCTACTTTACGAAAAGAAACTCAGCTTTTGTCTGATGCACCTAAGCAGGCGCAGGCAGTCCTTGAAGCTGATCCTGTCGTTTAAGGCACTAACAATTTTGGTCAGAGCCTCGGTCCTTGCCAGGCAGTCATCGAAGCTGGCGTGATACGGATTCCAGAGGCATTCGTGCTCCCTATACTCCTCGAGGAAAATCTCGACGAGCTCGTCGTCCCATTCAAGCGGCATTTCTCGCGAGCTCGAGCCTGCTTGGCCCGGCGCGACGCGGCATTTTATTTTTGGTTACTTGTCAATTTTCTTTCATCGTTTCCCGTCGATCACCGCCCGCGCGCGCGATGTCAGGACTCGTAAAACTCTTGACGACTTCAGGCAGTGAGCAACGAGGGGGATAAAAACATTTGGTGCGCGGATAAGTTCATATGATGCGGGAGGAGGGAGGGGGCGATGTTACATTGCGAATGCGAAATAGGCGATTTCTGGCACAAAATAAACTTTATTCGTTATGCGATAATAAATAGTTTCTCTTTACGCTACGGTAGATACAAACAGTAAAAAATCTTGGATACGACACAGACGTTTAAATTTTTCAATAACACTTGTGAAAATTACAATAGTAGTAATAATATAAATAGTAATAATAGTAAAAAGCAAACAAATATAACATTGAATAGGTGAAAAAAGTACTCACGTGACAAATTGCATAAACTTATTGAAGAAAATCTTACAATAAATTGTTGAACCATTATGTTATGCATTTGAATCGTAATTCATTTTATAATGATCATGATTAAAATGATCGCGATATCTGCAGTAAAGGACACTTTACGTCTTGATTAATGTATAATTTAACAATTTTGATCAACGATTGTATTTTTAGTAAAAATGCAAATAATTTTGTATTAAACTAAAAGAATCGCACATATTATATTTATTAGTTTTCTACCAAAAAAGTTTTCTTTTATAGGAAATATTTATTGGTTTACTACAGAAAAAAAACTTTTTCAGAATGAAGTTTAGAAAAACTAATATTAGTTCTTACTGCAGACATGCAAATTATAAAGATAAAATAAACTTAATAATTTAAGGTAACTTCATATTGAAAATAGTTATTGCTAACGCGATCGTTAGGAATGTGTTAAATATTTATGTTTATCACATTATCATTTTTAGAATAAATTATTTGAGTTTTGCAAAGTAAACGAATTTATAAAAAGTTAATCAATAAACAGTGAAAACCAGTATCTTCGATTGATTTTATAATATCGTTACAAATGCAGCAATGACAAACCCTTAACGGTAAGCATTTCTTAATTCAATTTTTCAGTTTAATAGCGTATTTGATCAAAATACTGGTAAAAAGCAGTATTTTTATAGCATTATTATAATTTTTATAGCAATCTTTAATGCATTAGCAAAACTTTTTTCTTTCCGTATACGAAGAGCTCACCTAACTTTTGCCATAAAAAGAAAAAAAATGAAAAACCAAGTTAACCATTTAGTGTTTGTACTTGAAGTTCATTCTGACGAGGTATTCAACCTTAACTTGAGCTACATCGTAAACGATGAACTCGTTGTAGAGTAGCGCGGATTTTTGCTGGACATCAGCGGGTCCAGCGGGGCCGCATGGCACTTCGACGCCGGTCTTTAGCTTGACGGATTTTTCAGGATCGGGTTGGGTCTGACCGCGACCCCAGGTCGAGTGTTTGCCGCTTGGCAGCTTTTCAATGTAGTCCGCGTGGAAGAGCTCGTGCATGTTTCCGAGAGCTACCTCGCACAGAAGCAAAAGACCCGTTGGGCTTTGCGTGTTGGTGCAACAATAATTGGCGGATTTAGAAACCATATCCGCGAAGTAGATACCTAATTGGAAAAATAACGGTTAAAATATGTTGATTGAATATGCTAAAACTGTATTTGTAGAAAACAAAATTGTGTACGAAACAAATTGTACATACCTTTTCCAAACAT
The DNA here is from genome assembly GCA_900480035.1 of Eupelmus urozonus. Taxonomy (NCBI): domain Eukaryota; kingdom Metazoa; phylum Arthropoda; class Insecta; order Hymenoptera; family Eupelmidae; genus Eupelmus; species Eupelmus urozonus. The sequence goes on along the minus strand of UELX01000359.1, from coordinate 41,011 downwards.
ATAACCAGTGACTGGAGCTTCTGGAGGCGCAATTCTCAGACCCTGAGATAGTATACCAGCAAAGTTTGTGACTCTAGATCCATGCCACAATAGTTTCTTATTGTGTAGCTTTTTGTATTGTTTATATCTGTTGCTTTCGCCGGACCTCTTCACCTTGAATACGTCCTCAATTTCAAGTTCATATTGTCTATGGGTGGCAGCATGAGTGTTCTTCACGTACTTATCAATCAATTTGAATTCTTCACTTTCCTTGTCCAATACATCGATATCGGTCTTAAGCTGTTCGTAATGTGCATCAAGAGGATTCTTGCTTGCATCTGTCTTAGCGTGCAGCAGATTGTAAGCTATCTCCATTTCAAGCAACGATTCGAGCATTTCACTCTTGGTTTGAATCTCTGCTTCTGTATCAATGGCACTAAAATAGAAAATATTTTATTATATGTAATAAAAAAAAGACGAAATTAATTTTTATTATATATTTAAAATATTAAACAAAATTGTATCTCTTTTTTTGATAATTCTAGTCAGATTATTACTTTGTTAAAATTATGAACACTATTTTGTGTAAGATACTTACGAGGGTCCTTTTACGCCAAAATTGTGAGGAATCAGTGTGTAAAATTTATTTGAGGCTGCTATAAACTGCGTTCTATCCGTGCAGCCGTTCTTCACGAGTGTTAGTAGTTCTGTCAATACTGAATAGGCTTGCTGTATTTGCTTCTTCGAGATCTTTCCGAGCGGCATTTTGTCCATATCGATTTCAAACTCCAACATAGCTTTTTTCATAGAATTAACGTCAAAGATGAGCCGCATTAAATCTTGTACGGGTTTCTGCAGCTTACTGTCAATTTCTGAGTCGAGGAGTTTGGAACTATCTTCGTCCTCACCGTGATCTATGTCGATTGGGTGTAACTTATTAGGAACCTTCACGAAATGATCACGATTGCTCCAAAGATTGCCTGTCTTTTCCTCATAAAGATCTTCAAATTGCTTGACTGCTTCATGTTCGTCCAGATCTTGGCATTTTGTACCTCCAATGGTTGTGCCTAAATAAGAAATTAAAATTAATGATTAACTTCAATTTGAAACTTTTATGGCAGAACTTATCTGTTTTTAATGCTTTTATTCAAACGGTTTACTACATTGTTGAAAATTTTGTGTTTTGTATAAGATCAAGAACTACACGCATAATTTGTACAATGTTAAATATATGTGAATATACAAAAAATGTGTAATTGAGTTCCGTTTTTAACACAAATTGTGTTAAAAACGGATTCGATTTTCAACAGTGTACCGTGTGATATCACTTATGTTGACATTTCGTAGACATCTTAGTTCACTTCTTAAGGGTAAACTTAAAGAAGTGGAATGCTATGTTCATGAAATGTCGGCATTTTAAATGATATTACATGGTAGAAATCAGAGTAGCATTAAAAAAGAATGATCAATATTTTAAAAATAATAGTCGGGAATCGCGGAGTATCAAAACATCTCCAAAGATGACTTTTTAAAAGACACGTAAAACATTGGAATTTGGAATGTCTTAAAATTTCCAATAAAGTCCATATGTTAATATTTAAAAAAATATTTTAAGATTTTTTAAAATTTTAACTAATGTGATATAAACAATATAAATAAATACATGATTATAAAGACTTATAAGTTAAATAAATGTTCAAATAGCATAAACGTTAAAAATTACCGATACGTCCCCAACTACGGAATAGCCAGAACTTATTTTTCTGATCGTGCTTGAGAATCTGCATCTTATAAAAGCTATTCTTCTTTTGCTGTATATCGGTAATACCAAGAACAGAAGTGTACTTATTCTTTCCGCGCTGAAACACATGAGCGACATCTTCTAATCCACTGTCCGGATCAACGGCACCTCCACCTTTAACACGTAGCTTCACCTTGCCTGACATTGATTTCTCAAATTTACTCTTGCCCCTCGAAGCTGATTTCTATTCAATAGTAAGTATTTTTATTCAATAAATTTGTATTATTTTCTTTTTCAATAACATTCAAATTATAATCGACAAAGTGTCTAAATGTGACTTACCGTCGCTATAGATTTCGAAACTCTCGCGCTAGGATCACCGCCCCAGGGTGCAATGGATTTCTTCTTGATGAGAATAATCGGTGCATCCGTAAATTCTTTGGACTCTTCTACGAAGTCTTCGGATACGACATGAATATCGAGATCCTTGGCGTCCTCTATTTTGCTGCTCATTTTATCAACTTCTGCAGCAGTTGATATCACTGCGGCCGTATCCTCGGCTATTTTGCTCTTGACGGTGCCACCTAACAAAAGAATCTCTTTGGTGAGCTCATCTTTGCTCTTGGTCGTTTTGCCTACAATTACGAACTCCAGGTGTTTTAGAGGTCGCGGTTTGCCTTGGATCTTTGGTCCATCTGTTTCATCTTCCTTCTTTACATCGCTCGACATGGTCGGTGCGGTAATTTTTAGTAAACGTCGATGAACTTTACTTTTATATTTTTTTCTACAAACATATTGATAAAATGTTTAATAATTAATTAATTTCTTAACAGTTTTACAGTAATTAAAAGCACTTACAAGAAACTGCTCATATCTTTCATATCTTTTGGTACTACAAATTTTTTTCTTTTAGGATCTTGCGTTATATTTTCACACATTGCCCATTCTGAAACACTGCCAGTACACTTATATCCAGTACCGGATTTGTATTCAAAGTGACCTTGACATTTTGGACATGGTTCCAATGCACCAAATTGCATGGCATCAGCTAGGCAATCTAAAAGCTGTGAAAAATACATAAAATTATAAAAATTTTTGGTGAAAGTTTTAGATTGAAAAATAAAGATATCATTGTAGATTAAATATACAAATAAAAATAAAAACAAAGTTAATTTACCTCACTTTCACCAGTGGGTACGAGCTGATTATTGTGTTCCAATAGTTCAGCGAGATTTTTCTTGCCCAAATTGGACAGTTGATCCCTAATTTTAAAGAATTCTTTGCTCTGAGCCTTAAGCTCTTTCTCCTCTTTTTCATCCTCTGGTTCGGGCTTAATCTTCTTAGCCGCAGGTGGTACATCTTCCGACTTTATCTTCGGTAGCGATTTCTTTAACATCTCTTTATCCTCTTTCGATAAAGTATTAGCTCCGGGTATGGTGGTTCCTTCGTCAAAGAACTGCAGCTCGCTTCGGAGCTTAGCGAAGCACTCGACGTGGTGCCAGCGATCGAGGGCGCCGAATCTGCGAGCGTCCTCGCTATCGTAGTCCTTCTTGGACAGGCGAACCTCGCCTTTGATGATTGTCTCCTCGCAGCCGCGGCATTTGGACCTGTTTGATTTAGCATACTCAGCTTTGTAGTCGGCGTTGCCGGCACCGGCCGCGGCGGCCTTGCCGCGTTTACGACCTTTGCCGCTGCTGGCGGCTGGTGAGGCTGCAGCTGCGGCGGCTCCACCGGCGTTTAACTCTTCTATTAAATCATTAATATTTTTAAATGTTTTCGAATTTTTTTCTTTTTGTAGGTATCATGGACGAAATTAATTAAAATTAATTATACATTTTATGTTGAAGTTTAGAATACCTCGAATCAATAAATCAATAAATTTCAAATGAATAATAAATTTGCTGTTATATAAAGATTTAATAGATTTTCAAATGAAAGATATATAATCTTAGCAGTAAAACAAATATTATCAATTGGTGCAAAGAAAAATAATTTATATGAAATTTTAAAGTTATAAATGATTTTACAAAAAATGATAAAGTTTTCTAGTTTTATAAGACATAAACTCATTTTAATTTTGTAATTTTATAAGTTAGAGTTACATAGTTTATAAAGTATTTTTAGTTTAGAAACCAGGTCTAAAGCATAAGAAATTTAATTATCTTTTTTACGATGAAAATTTTGTCAACTGTACATTTTATAAAAAACAATAAATAACGGTACATTTAAATAATAACTAATAAACAATAAAGAATGCTAAAAATTTTGCTTAGTACATGTATGTGCATCATAATAGCATTAAAGTAGTATAAATTATTAATTAATTATTGTAGGTATAAACTACAATCTTAAAATAAATTTGTCTGACTCATAGTGGAATTCCCAAATGCTATTGCTTAATACCATTGTATGTATTGAACTCTCATGTACTTTATCAATAAATCAAAAATATTTTTAATTTCATTTTTTGTTCATCACATGAAACAGGAATTTTTAAATCATCTTGATTCACTTTAGTTTTATTAATTAAATTTCTAAATAAGAATATAAATTTTAATTACCAATTTGCTTTTTGATAAATTCCTGATCCTCCCAACGAATGTTATCAAAGTGAGCAATGTCTCCTGTAGATTTTGGGCGTTGCTTTTTGAAAAAGCACTTTGCATGGTGCCATCTTTCCAATTTTCCATCATGAAAAGGACTCTAAATAAAGTAAAAAAGTTGGTAACATGTTTAAGGATTTGATAAGTTAAATATAACAAAAATTAATGCATTTTTCTATGGAAAAAGAATGAAAAAAATTGATAAATATTGAATAAAGTTTCATTTAATGTTAAAAGTGACAGTTCAATATTAAATTAGATGAAGTCAATATAGTCATACATTTTTTAATTTTTTAAATAATTTTCTGTAATTTAAATAACAAAATATAAAAGTAATATAATTTATATTTAATAACATCAGTATTTTATGCGAAATACTTTATAAATATTAGTAAAAATGGATCTCTAAATCAATTCATTCCATTTTTAACAAACTTTATCAAAAACTTTCAAAAATAAAATATCATATAAATACACAACTTTTCTCAATCTAATCTAAAAACTAAAAAAATAACAACAAATCACCTCCCTCACTTCCTTTTTCCAATCTCCTTATTAAACAAAAAACCGATTGTTATCGCAAAACTACATGCTCCTATACCTATACATAGACAGCCGTGACGTAAACAAATGTGCAAGTCGGTACAGGTTACAACGTCGCGCCAAGTATAAACAAAGAGAGAGACAACGCTCCGCACTCGAAGAAAGAGGCCAGGTGCTCCTAAATCTCTCTTCTACGTACTTTAACAGCTATGTCCTTTGTCCTATCTACCTCTCCCTTAGCCCGTCATAAAGCAAAGCCGCGCGGCGAGGAGCCGCGCAATTCACGTACCTGAACCACAGTGGCGATTCTCAAGCTGGCCTGGGGAATGTTTTCCTTGCAGGTCTTGCAGCCGGCCCGGCCGCTCTTCGCGTACTCCACGCGGTACGGTAGATCGTCCGTCATCCTCGTAGCTTCGCTGCAGAAGGTCGGCCGCGAATTCTATTATATCCTGGCGTGCACGCGCTGCGTGACTGTACTTCGCAGTTTTTCTCTGGCTAGATATATACGGCTTGGCTGCGCGGTGGCCGGCTTTTGAAAACGGTCGGTTCGGTTTATATACTGGGCGTGTAGAGAGAGAAAGACACAGGCCGGTACGCATGCGGGCGCGGGACTGAGAGGCGCGGAGCAGTTTTGGAGCGAAATCGGAGCATTCGATTGGTGAGCCGCCGGCGCGGCCATTTTCGCTGGTTTGAAGGAGTAGGGATGTATTGGCGGGAAATGTGTTGCCCATTGTTCGCGCGATGGTTTACGGAGTTTTCGCATGAGTTGGCCTTGTGTTTCGGCTTGCCGGGATGGTGGTGGAGGGATTTTCCAGAAATTTTTTATGTTGCAGGTAAACTGTAAAGGTTTCGGTTGAGGTTTATATTAGTTTGTTTTATTTTCCATGCCAGAAGCTGGAAAAATGTATGTTTTATTAATAAAAGTATAAAATGTAGTTATGGAACAATAAAAACAAGTTTATTATAACAATGTTTTAATACATTTTTAAAAATGAGAAATTCTATAAAATACACATACTGTTGAGCTTATGAAAAAATGAATTTTAAATAATTTCAAAATAATTAGGTCGTTATAATGTTCACCAGTTAAACAATTTTTTATATATTTATTTAATAGTACATTTCGATACTAATAATAATAATAAAGAAAGAAAGAAGTGGATTTCAGCGTCGCGTGGATGTTTAGATCAAAGCGAAGCGAGGAGGAAAAGGTCTCACGCGAGGTTGAAATCATCGTCTTGCTCATATATATATATCGAATTGTATTTTTTTATATGACCTGCCTTTTTGTTCGAGCGTGCGTGTATTCGAGTTTTGCGCACAGAGTATCGAAGAATGTTAAATATATTTTCTTCTGATAGACCTTCGTTTACACATACATCCAAGCACTCCACATAGTTGTTAGTACAGAAATCGATCTCTAAGTTGAAATGTTTTACATTATAGATTTTTACACTTATAAACAAAGTGAAGAAAGTCATTTTGCTAAAAAGCTAATTTGTAATGTATAATGTTCTTTACCTATAGAATAATAGAATAAATGAATGCTTATAGTCATTCAAGAGTCAGGCTATAAAAGCGCGGGCAAAAGAACTTTATCTATATAAGTATATAAGACCTAAAGGAATAAGTAACATAACTTTTTGCTTAAGATACAAAATTTTCTGAAATTTACCTATTTTATATTTTGCTTGAACTAACTTATTATTTGAAAATCGTAAACGAATTTTTCCCTTACACAGTAAAACTGAACAAGATTAAACCAAAGTTTTTACAGTAAATGCAGAAATCCAATAACTGATATACCCCTCGATTTTTATTGAATGATAACGTCTTTTGCGGGGAAATGCGTTATTGAATTTCATTTTTCTGAATTTGTACTAAGAAAACTGAATTATTTGACGTAACTTATAAAAATCTTTAGCTATGTACGTTTATAGTAGATTTTCATTAGCGGAGGTAAAAAGCATATAGTTGCGCGCTTATACGTTGCGGAAAATTTTTTAAACTTGGCGAAGTATTTTGATTAACAGTTTTTCCAGGCTATTTTGTGTTGAAGGTAGTTTTTTACCTCGATTGCATACATTTTGCACGCGTTTCTTTGATTATCGAAATTCTCTTAATCTCGAATTATTTTAAAAATATAGCTACTAATATTCTTCATGTTAATAGTGTATCCAAATTGTAAAGAGTCCGTCTAAAAGTTAACTCATTTTTGTACAAATAATGTTATGTTTAATAATGATTGAAAACAAAAATTAACTTTTGAATTTTATAACTGAATACGCGTCCTTAAATTATCTCGTTTCTTTTATACATTTTGGATGATTAACTTATCCAATAACTCCAAGTTCTTTTCCAATATCTATAAATGCATTAATAGCTCTGTCGATATCTTCGGTCGTGTGAGCAGCACTAATTTGGACTCGAATTCTTGCTTTCTCTTTAGGAACTACAGGGTAACTGAATCCAATAACGTAAATTCCCCTTTCTGTAGAAAAATGCATTATTTAATTAATCAATTCTCTATAACCAAAATTTTTAAGAAGAATAAAGAAATTACCTAGCATTTTATCTGCATACTGACTTGCAAGCTTGGCATCCCCAAGCATTACAGGACAGATCGGATGATTGTCACCAGAGATTTTGAAACCGGCGCGAGTCATTTCTTGTCTAAAGTGTTGAGTATTGCGCTTCAAGTTGTCTAATAAATCAGTATTTTGAGTTATGAGATCGATTACCTGTACGATAAAAATCAATTACTTCGCGATGAACTCATAACTTGATAAGTATTTATAAATCGTAAAATTAGTCACCTTAATTCCAGTTGCAACAACAGGAGGTGGCAGTGAATTGGAGAAAAGATATGGTCTACTTCTCTGCCTTAATAAATCGATTAGTGCCTTAGAGCTCACTGTGTAGCCACCAGCTGCTCCTCCCAGTGCTTTGCCTAGCGTAGAGTTTATTATATCTATGCCTCCAAAATGATCAAAATATTCTTCAGTTCCTCTATATGTGTTTGGAACGATGCATATGGAAAAGAGATGTATGTATAAATCGTACAATCGTTAATTATTATAAGTGGTAATTTATTGCTCTATAATAAAGTCTATGTAAATTTGAAATTTATAATAGTCTCGAAAATTTAGAATTTTCAATAAGGCTGTTTTTTTGATACTTTGAAAACAGTATAAAATATTTTGATTTCTGCTATGTAAAGTTCCACCCACATTTCGCAACCCATCCAAGAAGTCTATTAAATTTTTTCACCATGCCGCGCAATGTGCTAATTTTTGCGACCAAGTTTTTGAAAAATCTAATTTTAGGGTGCTTGCAGAACGCTATAATTTTTGGCAATGAGAAATGAAAAATATAAGCAAAATACGCTATAATCTATTCTATCAGTTTATAAATATTTATTTAAATAACATAAAAATTTCTATCAAGATTGATTAAAAAAGAAATGAATGACATTTGTTATGCGTATTAAAATATCTTCCTACCAAACTTTGGCTGAATAATAGAATTTCTTTTAAACCAAACAGTCGAAAAATCCAAATTTTAAATGGATTTTTATATTTATTTAAAATAAAAAGAAATAAGCCACTGTCTACGCGAATACCGACATTCATCCGTATAATACTGTACGGTAATAGTGGTCCGTGTTCAATGCTTATTACTTTTTTCGAGTACGTTAGAAAACTTGTATGATAATACAATCGATGTCCTTATACTATACTTAAGAACAGCGTGTGTTTCTGCGTCTGTATCGTTCGACGTATGCAAAACTCTAGCGTACGCACTCGCAAAAAATTTATTCCAAATGCAAGTAGAATCAATTATTTGTCTGAAACTGATTTCAGTTCACAGATCCTAATGTAATGGCAATCCGTTCGAACCAAGAGGAAAATCCTCTTCATTCCTTTTCAAGCCGATTGCTTGCAGTAGGAAGAAATTTTAATTCCTTTAGAAACTAAAACCTACAATGTTGTTCTTGATAAAATTTCCAATTGCTACAACTTAATGTCCGGACATCCTATGCGGTAAAAAACACTCGATATAATCGGATCGAATAAATTGTACAAAGTACATATTAATATGTTAACTACCGGATAAATACATAGATAGTGCTAATAAATAATATATTATCCTCACACTTACCGGCCGCTATTACCGAAGAATCCAGTAGCATGGCAGTCATCGACGAAGGTCAACGCATTGTACTTATTAGCCAAACCGATAATATCCGGCAAGGGTGCAACTGTGCCATCCATAGAGAAGACTCCATCAGTTGCTATCAAGCGCAATCGCGCGCTCGAGCTTTCCTTCAACTTGGACTCCAGATCTGCCATGTCTCTGTGCTTGTACCTATATGCAACCAATTTAATTTAATCTTTAATTTTTCCAAACTAATCAATTACACGATTAAATTTGATTTATTTACGAACGACAGACCTGAATTTCCTAGCCTTGCAAAGCCGGATACCATCGATGATGGAGGCATGGTTGAGCTCGTCGCTGAGTACCGCATCAGCTTCTGTCAGCAGGGTTTCAAAGATACCAGCGTTGGCGTCGAAGCAGGAGGCGTAGAGGATAGTGTCCTCGCGGTTATGGAAGATCGCTAATTTTTTTTCAAGCTCACGGTGGATGTCCTGGGTGCCGCAGATGAAGCGGACCGAGCTCAGGCCGACGCCGTACTTGTCGAGGGCTGCCTTTGCCGCTTCGATGATTTCCTTGTTGTCCTGCAGGTCAAGATTGGAATTTGATGATAAGATTATGTATTGTTAATTGGGCAATGTTTTTGTTTGATGGATCTTTTTATGGTTTGTTGAAAAATTGAAAATTTCGTCGCAAGTGTTTTTTTATTGTCAGGTGTTGGAAAGTTTGGAGACGTGTAGCTGTAAGAATGAGAATGATAGATTATGTGGACGTTGTTATATCATACTCTGTAAAGTTGAAATAGTGCAAAATGCTCCACTACATACAAAATAGTGGAATCCATGCTAACAAATAGTAAAAAATTCACGATTATTTAGTGAAATGAAGTGAAATTCACTATTTTACTATTTGTTAGTAGGAATTCCACTATTTTTTATACAGTGGAGCATTTTGCACTATTTCAACTTTACAGAGTAGATTTTATAAATATACATACAAACTATTTCTCTGCATAATTATTAAATTTTGAGTTTATAAATGTCCGATACGTCTACAGCTGCAAAGTACCTCATTTATTATGTATAAAATGATGCCATAATTTGATTCCAATCTCATATTTGCATAAATAACACTTACACGAATTCATACGTATGAAATACCAGCATTATTATCACTATTTCTATTATTAATTTTGTTTACAACTTAACACGCTATTCTTAAACTTTGTTAGTGCTTGATTATATTAAAATTTATTTGCATATTCTAATGTTGTTAAACATTTATACTATTTTATAACTAGTTGTACAAAGCATTTGGACCACAAATATTCTATTTAAAGGGCGTATTGTCCGTTGATGTTTAAATAATAAAAATAATAAAAATAAAAAATAAAAATAAGTTTTATACATAATAAAATATAGGTAAAAAAAAAAAAACAAAAAAAGAAAACATCACAAACAAATATTTTCATAAAACTATCGTAAACGGAAATCAAATAAAATAGTTATTTCACCCGAAAGAATTCTGTTCAAAATATTGCTTTTTTAAAAAAATTAAAATATTAGCAAGTATTATATTTACAGCACGCAGCTGTATTTAAAACAGGTTAAACGTATAATTTTAATTTGCAATTCTACTCCGATATTATTTTTTGTTTGCAATATGTTCAGCAGGTTTAGAATTTTTAAATAAATGCACAACAAATGAAAGAAGGCAAAATACGATCTACACTCTTTCTAAAGAGTTTAGTAACAAAAACTCAAAACATTCGAAACACTCACCGACAATCCTAAATAATTATTAGCGCAAAAATTGAGTACTATCTTTCCGTCTGCCAAGGATATTTCTCTGCTCTGAGCCGAGGCTATAATTCGTTCATTTTTCCAAGTTCCAGCCTCCTTGATGGAATTTAACTGTGGCTGTAAAACCGCAGCCAGAGAAGACACACCACGCAAACCGGCAAACTGTTTTGCTAAAACAAAATCGTTATTCAACTCAAATAAAAGTAAAAATTAACGATTTTAAATAATGCGTTTAAAATACCTTTAAACAAAATACAATTCATCGTATGCATGTTTCAGCTCCAGCACTTGGTAACAAACTGCCTCAGAGAGTTGATCTAAGGGGCTCGTCTCGAAGATCGGCATAATTATATTTAAACCGGTCAAACCTGTCGGCCTTGGAAATCTAGGAAGTGAAAGACCTTTTCGAATCTGATTAACGGCGCGCGCCGATAAATCGTCGATTAATCAAATAAACTGTCTTTTTCAGTTTGTTTACGATGTAAGAATTATTTATAATTTATATTAATATTTATATTTTAAAAATAAAAAGTATGTAATTTTTTTATTATTATTAATAATTTGGGTGATCAAAAACGATAATAAAGTAACACGCAGAAAGTTTGTTTACGTTCGCATTTATTCAAATGGTATTATACATCTATGTTTGTTCGCTTGATTTTCCGGCCACTTCAGAGCTGCTGAAGAGAACAAAATAACAGACGCGCAGTCACTTCGTCAGTCTTACCGCTGATATTCATTCTTAATCGTCGTTAAAAAAAAAAAAAATTAATAAAACTCGCGCTTTCTCGTGCACTCGATAAAAAAATCGAACGTCCTCGCGCGCTTCACTAAAGTGAACAACGGATCACTTACGAAGTGAGTACATATAAAGTCTAGCGATCGCCTTAAACATACGCTTTGTTCAGTGGCGATCGTTTCGAAAGACTCGTTAGTCTCGTTGGCGGCAGGACCAAGCATGCATTATTGTACAATAATTATTATAAGATAAACATGGAGCTTATCCACAGCGACATCCGTAGTTTGTAGGGACATGCTCTTCGCGCTTGAATCTATATCTAAAGATGCTGCTGTAATTAATTATGATGGCGAACATGATGAGTATAGGTATCGATTGAACGTTCGCACTTGCAGGCTGTTTTGGTTGACAATTGTATATTGTTTGTTTTTGTTTTTTAGATAATTTTTAGCTAAAAGTGCAAGAAAACGTTTTATCGATACCTGCGCAGTTCTGCTACATTAGTCCTTGCACAGAATTTAATTCGAAAACGCTTTTTGTATAATAAATGCGCAAATTTAATTTCAGTTTTAATAATTAATATTTCATAAATTTAATCTTAACTAATAATTGAATAATTATGAATTGTATATAGTTTATAATATTCACAATACTTATTATAAATTGCTTATTTTCTCATATTTATTAAAAATTTCTTTATAAATAAAGTTGCCATTGACTTTTTCAGTAAATTTATTATCTTTGAATGGTAACAATGCAAAAGTAATAAAATGTTTTGTTATTATTGCAGACTTAATTTATAAATAAAATGAGTTTTTATTAGGCGTCATATTCATATTTGTCGCAATAATAACAGAAACATTTTACTAACTTTTTTAATTTTATAATTTCTTATTATAGAATAATAATTTATTTTAAATATTACTTCATCAATATTTGTAAGACCATACGTTAAAAATCGTAATATTTGATCGATTTAAAACTAATGATCTAACGCAAGGACTATTTCTGTATTCAAAACTTTCCCCGACCATTTACATGTATACCTGTATCAACATTTGAGGTATGTTAAATACATAAAAAAAAGATTTGGAGATCGACAAGATCTCGATCACAGAGTCTACTGTATTACTTCATAATCGAAAAGTGTATAGAACTATAAACGTGAGCTTCAAAGAAGCATTTGGCTGTTAGAATTTTAAAGATCTAAATAGAAAAAAAATGTAATATTTGATAAATTTGAAAAGATGAGATATCCAGCAAACTGTTTTTTCTTTTACGTATTCATTCTCTGAAAGAATCTCGAAGCAATCGAGTAATCTACGAAGTTTTTGATTTGCTCGATATTCTTGTAGCAAAATTGTAAACGTGAGGAAAATTGTGCACTATTAAGTACACGGCTCCCAAGTACAAAACGATGGCAATCGTTAAAAAGAGATCAAATACCGCAGGTTTCACACTGAAAAATAATTAGAAAGACAATTTAATTTCTGAAAATTTAATTCATTTTTAAAATTAATAGTTCTCTAATTTTACCTGTAAACATTTAACGTTGCTTTCGTTACATCATAGAAAACGAATTCTGGATCGCGCTTATCTGGACTGTGAAGCGTTATTTTCACATCTCCAAGATATTTTTGCATTGCCTCTTTAAGAGCATTGACTAAAGGATTCTGTTTATCCGCCAATAGTGGAGCTGCTCTAGGCTGTGACGTTAAGAAGTTCATCCACATACTCAAAGATTCTTTGGAAACACTCTGAAATAAATTTAAATATTTTCAAACATTTTTCATTTAAATTTTATTACTTGAAAAAAACGATTTGAAAAAAATTTGAATCTAATCTGACTTACGAGTGGCTCGGCGAAGATTTGACTATAACTTATATTATACATGTGCCTGGCAAGCGCCTCCGCCACGATACTCGTGTGTTTGTGCAGTCTGTCGATTTGACCTTCTTGAATGGTGTCAAGAATTGTATTTCTCAATGGATCCTCGTGACTTTTAAGGGTAGATAATGTGGCAGCAGGCAATCTTCTGATACTATAACGTTCATGCTCCCAAGCGAGACTTTCTTCAGCGAGATTGATTTTTTTGTGCACTCCCTCGACATTACCATCGCCAAAACTGTCCGAGACGGCTTTCAACTCCTTGAAAAACAGACCTCCTGGGGACGTTTCTTTTGGAGGTTTAGATACGTGCACGTACAGATTTTCACTTGAAGAGACTGAATCTAAACATATCACGTATGAGGCATCCTGAAAGATGTAATAAAGTTATTTATTTTTTCTTATACAATTAAATTTTTTTTAAAAAGTAGCAGTTATAAATTAATTGAACTATTGCTTTCCTAAATTTTTTGAATAATAATTTAATTATTTTTATTTTTCAAGTAATTCAATAAAAAAAATATATTAATTTTTGAAAAAATAATTATGATTACTAAAATTATTAACAAGAATAATTACTTGAATAACAGATCCTTCAAGACCATCCAGTTGATCTTCTAGCCACTTTTTGCTTCCTTGGAAATTCAACTTGCCTGCCCCGGTCACAATGAAAACTAAATTATGTCGCGGCCGCGATCTCCCTATAGAATAAAGTACTGAAAATAGCCTGGCAAGTTCTAACAGCATTGCCAATCCAGATGCATTACTCTCAGCTCCAAATGACAATTCCTACAATCAATCCAATTATAAAAAATTAAGATCTGATAGATATCATTAAGTTAAAAGAGGTATACACATCAATATAAGTAAAACAATTTATATAGTATTTTTTGTGTTTTTGAAGAGTAGACTATTTATTTTTATAATATATAATAAGAAATAAAATAAAAGTTTTTATTACCGATGCTACACCAGTGCTATCGTAATGAGCAACCAGTGCAATCGTTGGCAATTTGTCTTCCGCACCAGTACCAGTCAGCTTTCCTTGCAGAGTTGCAACTTTTACATCAGTTCTAGCAACTGCTTGACCAGTAGAGACGACTACCTGATATCCACTAGCTGAAATGGAATTAAATAAAGCTTCTGCTGCAGATCCTGCTTTATCATCTGTAATAAAGCCATGTTCAACATCTTCTAAAATTACTTGTAGCTCTGGATTCCACTGAGTGAAATACACAGGAATTGGAGTTTCAGGCCCATATATCATAGATTCCTCCAAAGCCATGATGTGCTGAAAAATAAAATTTAAAAGATTGTAATTGTGAAACCTTTTATTTCTTTTGTTTTTCATAAAAATAAAAGTTTACCTGTTTTTCATCATTGGTGAGTTTGTCTATCTTTTCTGGAAGAACAACAATTAATGCTCCAGCCTTTTGCCGAATAGACTGAAACGTCTCTGGCGTGAGATCTAGAGCTCTGGCAACAATACAGTGTCTAGACGTACTCCACCCAGTCAAAGACCTTGCTTCTAAGGAAATTGGAGCACTTCGACAACCTAATAAAAAAAATCAGTAAAAATAATCTAAAGTCATCAGCTTCTTAGAGAAAAAACTAGAAAATTAAAATTGCTTAACAACGCTCGTAAACAATGCCCAACATAAAAAAAAGCAATAAAATATTTAAAACAGCTTAAAAACGTCAACTATGAAAACGTCAAACAAAAAACGAATCTCTCAACGCGCTCGAAAGTAAAAAGATAAGAAGACAGCTAGAAACAGGTCGCTAACCGTGTGGCACACCGTGCAAGTCATATTGGCTCATGCGGAAGGCTGGAAACTCGTGAGATGCAGCCACCGGATTAGCTGGTGCTATAATGATGAATATCGGCAGGACGATGAGGAGGTAGTAGGGCAGGTAGCCACGGCACAACTCGGCGAAGCTGTCGCACTCCTCGACCCACATGTTTGCGCGAACTTTGTGTGAAGAAAAGCCGGATGAAAAAAACGCTAACGACTAGCCCGCTGAGAGGCCGCTCACACGCACACACATACAAGCGAGCTCACGCGCTTTTCCTCTGCTAGGCGCTCTCCTCTCTCTCTCTCTCTCTAATAATAATATATACAAGGCGGCGCCGCCGGGCAGAGAAAGCTACTAGAGCGAGACGACACGACGACACCCTTCTATATATTTTCTCTCTCCTCCCCTCCCCCCTACTCGGAGCGCACACGCGGCTGATAATTTTCCGATTTCTCGAGGAGAGAGCTGCGTGGTGATGCTGACGTCACGCTCACGCCGAAATCTACACGTTGGATAGTCTGGAGCTTTTAGGGTCGGTTTTCACGGCGAGCGGCCAGCAGAAGACGGAGCTTTTGTTGTTTTGCTGGAAATCGACTGCAGACGACGAGGTTAGGTCTGTGTGGCCTGTGGGCTCATCGCTCCTGTCGTTTCTCGAAGTTTTGTCTCTTTACAATTACATAATTTGGTTATTTTGCGAAAAAGGAGTTGTTTAATTGTCCGGTGAGTTGAGTTATGACTGTATTTTTTAAATGCCGGAGTTGGTTTGTCTGTATAATTGGACGTTCGAGTGTATAGTACCTAGATTTTTGAAGTATCAGTATAAGAATATTTTATTGACATACTTAACCTTGCAGTAACTTTTGTTTACAATAGGGTTTACACTTGGTCAGAAAGGTTTATTTTGGCTGATTATTACAATCTACTTAATAAATTTTTTGTAGTACCTTAAGTTTAGTGCAAGTTATTCTAAATTTTTTATCTGTTTTTGTAACAAAAACTTATGATCAACTTTTATGTGTATTTGTTATATATTTTTTTTAAATAAATTGTATAAACTGACATCTTAAATAATATTTTCTGTTTTATTTCATATTTAGTTTAATTAATCACTTATCTCTAACAAATTATTTAAAAACTTAAAATATCTACTATTAAACTAAATTGTTTATAATGTTGATTTGCCGATTATGTGTTAATCTATAAACAAAATAATAATGTTAATATCAATTCTAATACTCAAATATTCTTATTAAAATTAGATTTGACTCATGTAATTATTACATAAATAAATACTAAATAAACTATGTTTTTGTAGATAATGGGCGGTGACCATCATCATCATGTTCAAGTTCCAAAAGTTCCAGACGCAAGCATCTATGTAGTTGAAGATGGAACCCGACTTAAAAAACTACAAGATCAATTAGCTGAAAAAGGATTAAAAGATCCTTGGATAAGAAATCATGCTTGGCGTGATCAAGTAGTCAAACATTATAAGCGCAAAAACTGGGTTTTACGAGAAGTAATGACGCATGGCTGGAAAATCTGGGTACCCCTGGTAGGGCTCACAATTGCAGTAGAACACTTTTTGGGTATTGATTATCACGGTCATGCTAAGAGCCATGGACATGGACATGGTCATGATGACAAACATGGAGGTCATTGAAGGTGATATATAGATGCAATTAAAATATAAGTAATATTTAAAATGATAATACAAGTAAAGGCTAAGTCTTATGTTGTATATGTACAAATATATTAAAAGTTTAATAAAAACATACTTCAAAACAGAACTTTGGTTTAGTAAAAGTAAAATGTAGATGTATATATTAGAAAAAAAAAATTATCAAACACACATGTTTTATCTATAAAAAATGATCTAAATGATCTAAATATTCATAACTTGCATACTTTTTATGCACCAGATATGATGAGTTAAAATTATTAATTTTTAATAAATAATTTAATACTTAATCTGATTTTAAAAATTATATATATATTTTTTTTAAATATTAATATGAACATTTTTGTAAAAAGTTATCTTGAAATTATTATTATTAACTATCTATATTAATATAAAATACAAATAGAAATGCAAAACAATAGTTATAGCTTGTTTATAGAGAATATAAAAAAAGAGTTTAAAATTATTTACAGACTTAATACTTCATTTGATAAATATTAAAAGTGATCTTCAGACAAGATTTCCGTTTTCGATGTTCTTTTCAGTGTTACATCTAAAAGCGTATGCAAATAGAACGCGATTTTAATGCGTTCAAAGCAGTGGAGAATACTTATCGCAAGCTTTAAACTGTTACTGTAAGAAGTTTAAAAGGTTCTTAAGACCTTCAATTTAGCAAAAATTATAAGAACCCACTTTGTTCATTCATTTTTAATCAAAATTTTTATAGAAATATATTATTAATTATTTTCATATTCTTGTAAAAATTTTCAATTAAAATTTTTTTTTTCAAATTCCATTTAAAAAATGGGTTATTCTTAAATGTCTGTCACTGCATAAACTACAATGGATCCATAATTTGAAAAATTTGAACAACCGGATCTTAATAAAAGTTAAAAATAGCGTACATATTTCATAGTATGAGTGAAATACAACTTTAAGAGCCGATTTAGGTGTGTAAAATTGACATTTACGCTAGTACTGCGCGTAAAGAAAAATTGCGCCTTCACAGCGAAATTTTACTTCCCGCATATACTTACTATGAGTATTATGTATAAAAAAATACCGTTCGCCATTCAAGTGCTAGTTTACTCCGTGTGATCCCGCGATACTCACGAATCCTCGTGCTGGTTGATCATAATTGGGTCCATAAAACTCGACTTTACGTTTTAGTAACAAAAACTATTACATAATTCTCACATTTCTTTTGTATCCTATATATAACATTTTATGACTCGCACTGTCATAAATAATATTTGCTAGATTACTTTAAAATAACATCTTATCCCTTTGCAATGTAGTTTACTGTCAGAATTGTTGTAAACCACATTTTACATTCAATATAGTTTTACATTAAAAATCTTTCATCAATTAACGTTTTCTTGGCTAAATTTCTTTTACCATTTATGCTACTGAAAACAATTAGCAACTGAGAAATTAACAGTGTAATCATGCAAGCAAGTATATAATCTTCAGATAATGCTTGTACAAAAATGAATAGAGCAATTTCAAAAGTTCCTAAAGTCCATTCATTACCATAAAATATTACTCGATCGAAACTGTTGTTGTTATCTAAGAAAAAAAAAATAATTATTAGGATATATATAAAATATCGAAAAATTAGTTAATTCAAAAATAATTAAAGTTGTATTTATTATATATTAACTAAAAATTCTCTTAAATGAAATATATTAAATAAAAATGGTTTAAAATAACATAATAGAATATAATACACACCTATATAAAACGTTGATACATCATCATTTTTTCCCATTTCAATATCGCAAAGTTTTTCTAATAGAAGTCTCTCTTTTACATTGTAATCTAGGTCCTTAAAACAGTGGTCTACAAACGCAGTTAAAAATTTTTTTATTTTCGAATGAGTTTGTAAACTTTTCTCCCAATTCAGAGATTCTAAAGCATCTCTCCGTGAAAATCTATTTTCAGTCTGTAAAAAGAAAACAAAAAATAAATAATTCTTAAAGATAATGATCATTGATCAGATATTCCAAATTGGTTACCGAGTTTTGCAAATCTAGAAGTTTATGATAAATTTCCCTAAATGAAGAAGACAGAGATGCTATAAAGGTTTGATTTGTCGTTCCGGGAATCAAGCCTCTATGAGCGCATAAGTTATTTTCTTCTTTTTTTAAATCGCTAATCAATGTTTCTAAGTCCGTATCGGCGTATCCATGAACGGATCTGTAATAAAAAATTTAATTTGGATATACAATGTTTATCAAAAATTGATAATTTTAATTTCTTTCGTAATTTATTTGTAACAAATAGCTTCAACTAATAAATATTAACATTTCATTCTAATTTAAATTAAAAAATAATCAAAATTAAAAAGATGAAAGTATTTTATCATTATGTTATCTCTACACCCACCTTCCATGAATATAATACCCGTAATAATCATAGGCGAAAATAAATATGCTAATATTCGCTACTGAACACAGATCGACGAAATGCTGCATCCTATTTTTAACGTATCTCTCGTAGAAAGTTACAGAAACAATCCACTGCACGCAATAACAGAGCATGTAAACCAAAGCTCCGACGCCAAATCTCAGCGTGAAATTTTTCTCCGCGTGACTCTCGCTCTCGTCGACGTGCAGCTCCGGCGACGTCTCCGTCCAATACTTCAAACCAACTACCTAAAACCGCAAAGCGAAATCTCCATAAGTAAACAACAGAAATAAATCTTTGAGAAAAAAATCCAGCCTCAACACGCACCTCCAGCATGAACAGCGTGAAGATAATCTGAAGAGCGACGTTGATCCTCCTCTTCGTCTGTATCTTGAACCACTCATTAGCGACGAAATACGTTCTCCAGATGCTGACGGGAAGCTGCTGGACTCTCTCAGCGTCACCAGCCTCGTTGATCCCGTAAAACTCGGCGTCTTTCTCGACTGTGGCGATGTGGTTCTCGCGCCGGGGGCTGCTACCGTTCGCCTCTTCCTGGCTGTCCGAGCCGTCGGAGCGACGTTTACTCCTGGCCGAGCGAGGTGTCCTGACGACGGGGTTACCTTCGGCGTCAGTCTCAAACCTGTTGTTGTAGAGCTTTTTGAGGGAGGTGTGCGGCGAGTCGTAGCGCGCCGGCACCTGGATCGTGCGCGGCTGCTCCCAGTCCATGAAGAAGACGTTGATGTTGCGGTGCCGGTAGATCAGGGCGGCTATCTCGACTATCTGAAATTTCGGAGCTGTAGCGAGATGTTCACCGAATTGTAAATGGAGACTTACCTTGAAGCTGAATGCTATTATTGTGCATAGGTATATTTTTGACTCGACGCTGTCCGTGGGTAATAAAATATGCAGGACCGTCTGTCCTTTGTAAAAGATGAATGTATAAATGCAAACGCTAGTCGTGACTAATAAGAGGATATTTCCGATTGCGCCTAAGCAGTATATAAAAAACCAGACGACGACTCCCAAAGTGAGAACGCCGTTGAAATGTCTTTTGCAGTAGCTCCAGGCTTTTAAAGCTGAGTAGGCTATTGCGAATCCTGATAAAACTCCGATCGCTATCTGTGCATATGCGTTTTTTATTATAATTAGGGATCATATTTCTTTTAGCTTCTAATTGATACTATTTTTTAAATTATGAGTAGAATTTAATAAACTTACCTCTATAGAATTATTTACATTCTTATTTGTTAAAATAAAAATAACTTTGTAATCCACCATGATTTGCTTATTATCTTGAATGTCTTGCTTTCTCAGCTCTCCATAATCAAGGATTATTAAAGGTGAATAAATGTGGCCTCCTTCTCTATCATTTTGTACTTTGATTCTGAAATTAATTATCAATCTTAGAACGGCGCGATAAAAACCGTGTAACAAAGCATTAAATACACTTACAAAACTTCAATCGATTTTATATATCGAAGAATAGTAAGGTCATCCTCGCGCTTAAAAGTATCATCTACTAAGTTTGGTATAGCCTTATAACTTGTTATGCTATCGATTAGAAAAAACTTTCTTAAAGGCTCCCACTAAAAATCGTTAAATTACATTTATTAAAAAGAAAAATTAAATATCACACAGGACTTTGACATTTAGACTTACAGTAGCGACATTCGCAAATTTATTTTTGGTAAACACAGGTAAAGTACTTAAAAATGACTTTCCCTTTTCGTTGTATAATAAATATGGCACGAAAAAATGCATTTCTCTAGTCGTCAACTCTTTAGCGTAAATCTTGCACTGCTTATTAACGTTCACTCCAAATCTAACATCATTAAGAAAGGTACAAAACAAATTCGGCGTGTCGATGTACTTCAGCTCGCCGTCGAGCGAAAACGTAGTCATCGTGAAATTCAAGTGGTTATTCTGTCAATAAATAAAATATGTGTAGTGAGTAATTTTTGTTTTAAATAACGAAATTGATTAAGAAAATTTTGAATCTTACCGCATCGCTCTTATCGAGGGTATATTTTACGGGAATTATTTTATTATTCGCTATGACTGGATAGCCGTTTTCCTCGTAAAACATCCACAGCAACGGAGAATCCAGCTTAGATTTCGACAATTTGCAGGGTATACTTTTGTCGGATAACGTAAGTGCGCACATATTGGATAAGCGCTCGCACGCTGTTTTATCCCCGTCCTTAAAAAATAGAAAGTAAATTGTAATCATTTATCCATATGATAGAAATAAAAGTTACCATTTATATCTAAGTCAAAAGTTGATTTTTAGCACTAATTTTCTAAAATTAAATTATTGTTATTTTATAATAATATTATTATAATTATAATAAATAGAATGCATCATAAGTTTCTTGCGTTAATTTTGATTCTAAAAACAATTGTGTAATTTTAATAAAATTCAAACATCAACTTTTGCCAAATTCTTGCTGTATAGTTTCTTTTATTAAAAGATTTATCATAACGAAATGTATATGTGTACATTTTGATATGAAAACGAGGCTGTATTAACCAACCCTTCTAACAAAAAACTACCGATTCCCCAAAAGAAGTAAAATTTAAATTCACAAAATCGAACCTTGCACAGATAAGCAGACAGCCTGAGCTCCCTCCTCAGATAATAACTGTCCACCTGTTCTCCATTGAACTGCACCAGGTAAGTGCCCCGAATGTCCATCAAATCGATCTCGTTCTTGCGAAAACAATAATCCCGTATCCGCACGTGGCTGGTGATCGGACAGGCGCAATTCGCGCTGCCGCTGACCCCGACGTTTTCCCCGCTGCAGGCCAGACAGCTGAGACCGTCGGCCGACGGGTAGCTGCTCTCCGAGCACTGCACGCATTTTATGGTTCTTAGTAGCTCCCCGTTCACCTCGCGTTCGACTATATGTATGAAAAGAGATTTGAGAAGGTATTATTATATGGCTGGTTTTTGAGTGCGAGCTGCGATGGATTTGTTTTATTGGTTTAATCTGGATTGGGATGGATGTAGGCTGACGGTTGATTATATTGTTGTGACGGATATGTACGGGTTTACCCCGCTAGAGCGATAATCTGGATTAAGGCGGGTTGATTGTATTGCCGGCCGAGACAGTTTTTCCGTGATGTTTGGAGGAATTAGGAGTTTATCGTCTGGGATTAAAAGAGTAAATGAGTTAAGAGTGAAATGTACTGGTTATTGTTTAGTGATGTTAATTTCCTGTTTATATGGGTGTCTGTTGTAAAAGGACGGGAAATATAGAAAAGGGTGCGGCCGCATATGTTTTGAGTATATGGTAATTACGGTGCTGTGCTGTGGACTGTGAACCATTTGGATTTGGATTATATGAATTCATTTTGAGAATTCTGTATATTCTTAGACTTGCACGAAAAATGCTATTGTTAATTTTAATAAATGAAAAATCGAAATTTAAAATTAACATATTATAATTTAAAAAAATGAAATTATTTTTATTTTGAATTATTACAAAAAGGTGGATTTTAGTACTACTTGTCATATTGAAAATGCGATTTCTTAACTTAAAAATAAATACCTTTAATTTCATTTACACCACAATTGCAAGTATGATTGTCGCCGTTTCGGCACGGTATGCAGCTTTTTCTATCGGAAGTCAAAATTGTACCAGGTTGGCACTGTTCGCATTTTGGCAGATCATATTCATAACCAACTTTTCTGCTGTATTTATTGCAAACGCATGTAAAACCTGAATGGTAAAACGAAAATTACAAATTATTACATAATCTTATAACGAAATAAATGTTTAAATCGTTATGCCTCACCATTTTCCGATGGCTCCAGATTTCTTTTATCATCACACTTGACGCACGAAAAAGAATCAATATTGAAATACTCATTACTTTTGCAGTTTTTCGGATGGTTGTACTCAAATATGTAATTTTCATGCTCGCTGAAGCTCTGTCCGATAACTGGTATAATTAATAAAACTAGCGAAATTTTAGCTTTGGCAACGTTTAAGCGACGCATTTTTTACCTCTCCTGCGTTTCGTAAACAGGGCGTCATTTTACTTGAGATATTTACATATACTGAATTGTATTTGTATACATAATATAGGGTTACTATAGTAACCAAGTAAAGAATTCTACCTTACCAGCTCACAACTTAATTAACATTCATGCAATTACATAAATTTATTCAAATGAGCAAAATGTCCGCATTATACTTATTGATTTTTTTAATGCCTACTCCTTATTATAAAATGTAGGGGGTGGTGGGCTAAGTTGTACACTTTATAGTTTCCAAGACTTAAAGAAGTAACGAGTTAAAGATTTTTAATTCTATTTTTACTATGGTTATCTCATAGCTTAATTATTATTTAAATAAAAAGTATAATTAGAAAAAAATTACTAAAATTAAATAAATATTTATTAACTTGCTAAAAATAAAGTTATTTTAAATATACATTTACTTAATTTTTAATAATATATGTATTTGAATTATATAAATAAATATTTATATTTAATTTTAGTAATTTATTCTTTTTTCTCAATACGCAATTTTTTCAGACATCTGAAGGTTTCGAGTTAGATGTATTTTAGACGTCTAAAAAACTTTTTGTGCTGTTAGGGCTAAGCCGTCACAAACGCGGAAAAAGTTTCTTCGAGATAAACTTGTTTATTTATTTATAATTTAAACTTAGAAAGAAAACTAAAAAATTTTATTTTGTTTAATTTAAAATTTTTTTGAAGTTGATCGGATAAATTGGGATATTTTTTTACTATTTTTTAATATTATTTTAATCGTATTATGTAACATTTTAGCCAAAAAGTTTTTTATACTTTATCTGAATAATGAATTTTTCATAAATTTTATTTTTCATCCAATTTATTCTAGTGACTATCAACAACTTAAAACAATATCTTGCAAAAATTGAAAAATAAAAATTTTCTTGTTAAACAGAAGATGCAAATAAAAAATTATTCTTTTAAACTGTAAATACTGAAAGACGGGAAATTTTTTTATGACTTTTTTGAAAATAAAGCCTCCAAAATTTCATAACTATAATTATTTTATTCTATTATGCAGTTTACGACACAATATATATTAATCTGAAAATATTAATTCTTTATGCGCAACAATATGCATTTTTTTATTATAAAAAGTGATATTAAGATAATAATTTTTGTGCAAAGTTTTTTGCACATGAAATGGTCTGATACCACCTAAAATTGCGGATGCATTATATAAAAAAAAATATCATCGGAAAAGGAAGTGCAACACTTTTAATTTTTATAAATTAATTTTTTTTTTTTTATTAAAAATATAGTATAGAGTTACAATGAGAAGTATTTTCACAAGTTTCAAAATTCTTACACAATTCGTTGTAGCAAATGGTTTATCTGTTTTTAGATATCCAAAGGGTAATAAACGTATTTGCTCCTCTTGTTCCTGTCCCGCCACCCATAAAAAACACATGTTCGTATGTCTACATCGCATACTTTAGGGGCTGGCTTCGACAGAAGGATACAGTTTCACTATCTTTTTATCTAATCTTTTCTTCTTTTGAAATTCAAAAAGATCCAAGAAGTTTCTTTCGATGTGCAAGTAGAGACTGCGAGTGACGGTCAAAAGTATGAAAATTTTACGAAATAACTTCGATGAATAATTATCGTATACCCACGATCAATACAACAGCTCTCCAGTAACAATAAAATATTTTTTACCAATTAACATACGTAAAAATACACATTTGATTATTTTAAATATGCATTCTTGATGGTCACTGACAATCACATTACACGCGACGAACTGACCTATTTCCCCACCAGACGGCCAGACTCTCCCGCCCCTTTCTTTTTCCCGCTGTTACTCTGTTAGCACTCGGCGGTTCACCGGCGCAGTTTCGTTCGAGCCTTGCCTTTGTGCACATGGGAGCCAAGGAACTTTAAGTTTTTTCAAATTTCTCGGTATTTTACCAGTAGCTAAGAGTTTGTAGACTGCCAGGTGAGCAAAGTTTATGCAATTATACACTCGAAATTATTAAAAGTTTTTCATTATTGGTAATCGGTGAGCGTCTCTATTGTTGAAAAAAAAAATAACGTCTCGCCGGTGTTTTATCGTTTGTGTGTACCCGGCACTCGGTCAGTAAAAAATTACACGAGCCCTGCAATGGAATAGTCGTGTAGCTGTGCATAATAGTAAAAGTTTTTGATAGTTCTGAAATAGTATCTTTTTTTTCTTTATTTACTTTGGATGTACGAAGATTCTGTCGGAAAGATGGATCAGAAGTTTCAATGGAAGAGTAAAGATTTGGCGGTCAAGGTCATTGTCAGTTTTTTTTTTTTCAAACAAAAACGAAGCAACGCTTCTGTTTATCTAGGGCAATGGTATTCTAACTTTGAAAATACACTTAATCTAATAAATTAGGAAGTATTTACAAAGGATTTTGTCAAAACTGATACACTAATTACAATATGTATAAACCACATTGTGAACTTTATGTGAAGTATCTAAACCAAATACTCGATGCACAAAGTATTTCACCTTCAAAGCCTTATAACTATCAAAAACTACATAAAATGTCCAAGTAATTTTCGATTGCAAAAGAGAGGTTAGCTTCGCGCTCTTTTCTTTAGAAACGCACTTTATCAGTTCTCGTCCCGTCTCGTTTTTCTATCCTCGTCCTTCCCCCTTTTGCAGAAAGAAAACACCTGACTAAGCTCAAATTCTCGCTACATATATACCTACATTAGACTTTCAACAATCCAGAACGTCAACTATCATCCAGCGTAAAAAACTACTTTTTTGTCATTCGAAAATTCGAACTTTTTAACAAGCGAGAATTCCAGGAAGAAAAGCAGACCCGTGCAATGTTTAGAGAGAGAAGGGAAATCTCCCGTCCGCGTTTCCTTTGTCTCTCGCGTGTAGTCGCGAGGCGCGATCTAGAGGCGTCAAAAACACCGGTGCACGTGTGCCGGCGGATTAAATTGTTGTCTCGTCCGACGGTGTTTTATTTTTTTTCGGGGGTGTCTACCTATAATTTTTGAATTGATTATTTTTTTTTAGTTTATAGGTACTAATAGAGGAAAGTCTCTGAACGGTGGATATTCAAGACTGCAGGTCGGAATAATATGGCCAGTAGCGCACCGGCAAACAGTGTCGGGATGGCTAACGGCAGCAGCAGCGATGGCCACACGTAAGTGAATATTTTTTTGCGCCTTTCGCCAATTTTTTGATTTGTTAATAAGATTTTTTGGGTTAGAAAATTGAGGTACTGCTTCAGTAAAGTTTTCAAAAAGAGGTCGTTTTTAAATTATCGTTAAAAAGGTTTTTCTAGTTTAACCAATTATAATTCAGAAGAATATTTTTTTTTTTAATGTTGCTTTCCTAAACCTTTATTTGAAACTATGCCTTCACGAAAGTTTTCTCAAATTTGCACATTTTGAAAGATTTTCTGAAACAGATTTGAACCTAGATAACATTAGTTTATTGTAGATATATCATTTTAAAAGTGTGTCTGAAAAAAGTGCATACATTTATTTTTTTATTAATTTTTTTTTAAACAACAATTTTAAATTTATTGAAATTGAAAATAAAAATTTTTATGTTATGATTTTATTTTATTTTTATCATTTCTGCTATATAAGTTGAATTTTAACAAAAGCCGGAAAGATTATTACTGCACAAAACATTACTTTTTAGCTCTCACTTCATTGTTATGTGATTATTTCTCAGTTAATAATAATTCTTTAAAATTTTTTATAGGCCAAATAATTTCACACTTCATGTTAGAAATTTGCCATTAGATCTAGAAAAGGTATGTAAAAAGTATATCAAGTAATTTGCAATAAATTTTCATTGTATTTAAATTTTATTTTTTTAATTATAGGATGGGGTTTCAAGTATATTTCGTGAATATGGTGAAGTTACAGGAGTAATTTTAGCAAAGGATAGAAATAATACAAAGCAGGGTTATATTTCATATTTGAAATATAATGAAGCTGAATTGGCAATCAATGAATTACATGAAAAATTGCCATTGATGTTGAGTGTTCAATTCAAAGATAAATCTTTAAGAACTGAACAAAAAGCATCTGAAATAAATTTGTCAAGTCCCATTGCTGACTTTCGCTACAGTAATAGTATTATGTAAATATAAATATCAATATGTTAAATTTAAATTATTTGATTTTTAATATTCAAAATTAAATATTATTGTTCATTATTTTAGGGATCACATTCCAAATACTAAAAAAGCTATTGATCTGGGTAGATCAAATTGTTCACCTGCTTTTCGTGCAAATGTTTACACATCTGAAGATGAATTATTGTATCCAGTACCAACTGACTTGACAACTTTTAATCCTTATGACACTCCAGGACCATTCCATGATACAAATTTAATGTATACAAGGTTGGAATACTTCAAAATTATAATTTGTTTAATAATTTTACATTTTTATTTATTTATATATCTTTTTATATACAGAGGCATTGCTAATATAACCAGAGATGGTCGTAGACATATTTCATATGGAAGAGGCTATACTTATTATAATTTACCTGAACCACATTATAATATAGCAACATATCTTCAAAACGTTATTGAAAGAAGAGAAAAAGTATAAATCTTAAAATAATTTAATTAAAGAAATAATAAAAAATATGTAAACTTAATAAATAACGTTTATAATGTTTCAGGGAATTTATGAATATGCTCCAGATGACACAGAAGATGACACTGGTAACTGTAAAGTTTGTCAAACTCCTACAGCATTCAGGTGTCAAAAATGTTCTGTAACATTTTATTGCAGTAAACCATGTCAAGTAGATGATTGGGCTAAGCATAAACTTGAATGTCAACCAGTCCCGTAAGTTTATTTTAATTAAATTTATAATTTATCATATATTAGATATTAGATAAAATAAATAATGTATTCAGTTGATACAATTTTCAACACTGTATAAATTATTAATATTTCAAAAATCTTAGACCATTGATAAAGAAGAAGCTTGCTAATAAAGCTTTTATATCAAATGGACTGTCAACTGAAGCAACTCCAAAAGAGCCTGCACCTGAAGTTCCGAAACCGACTCAACTGCGCCGTCCAAAAATGCAGCCACAAGAACAACAGCCCCAAACATCACAACACGTCCCAGTAAAAACACCGGTACAAGAACAGCCGAAACAAATACATCACACCCCGCCTCATAATATTAGGCATAACAAAGAATCATCGCAATCACCTGTGTCAGGTAACAAAAATGATTATATTATTATATAAAGATGCATTGATAAAAATTAAATTCAAACTAAAGGAATTTTCATTTTTTAAAATCAGCTCGTTATGAAAAGCCAAATTCCATTGGACAGCAGAGCCCGACAAGATCGACTAAGAGCTCAACTAGTCAAAATTATCGTAGTAGTGATGAGAATCGAAATGATTTAAACAAACAGTCCGCCGGTAATTTCAAGGCCGTTTCCACAAGTTTTCCCGTAAAACAGAATTCGTCCCAAACACAGAACCAGAATAGAGCTTCAGTCAAAACAAGCGAGGATAATATCGTTTTCCAATCGCATACCTATTTACCAAAAAATGAGTTTGTTGACGTTATAATAACAACGACATTGGGTAATGGTGGATATTTGGTACAAAAAGTATCCGACACTGAAGCTATCGAAAGCCTTTGTTTCGAACTTAATGAATATGTTAAGTCAGTAGACCCAATTGAACCTGAAGAAAATATTAAGTGCATCATTTACAGCGAAACATCAAATATGCATTTTAGAGCAACCATTTTCTCGATAAAGGATAATATTGCAAATGTAAGATTGAATTATTCTTATTTCTCTTACATCAACGATACTCATTTACCTTAATATGTTAATTCACAATAATCTAATTGAAAATAAAGTTTTTAAAAATTTGTTCTTGAAAATTTTGGATCTATTTTCAGGTCTTCCATCATGATTTCGGTACATACGAGGATATAAAGTTATCTCCAACAAGCGTACGACCTATTGGACGTTTTAAAGATTTGCCCCACTTTGCTCGACATATACGTATTCTTGATGAAACAGATCCCAGCCTCAAAAATGTCGAGGAAATGAATATTTTGTCGGTGAAAGCAGTGAGGGTTACGGAGGAGGGTGTTATTATTGTCGAAGCTAAACCGTTGCCCAAAGAAAATGAGGAATCTAGCGAGGCTCGTATTGCTGAACAGGTAAAAAGAAAGATATTTTTTTTTTCCTTTCAAGAACATTAGTGAAAATTGTTAAATGATTTTATTTACATCACACAGTAATTTTCATTAATTATTTTCTCTTTTTTTTTTTATTAAATTGATGAATGTATTTCGAGTAAATTAAAGGCTTAACTTCAGAATTTGAAAAAACAATAGAATGTTTTTTCTTAAAATTTATTAATTTAAATAAAAAAATCCTTTATATATGATTTAATTTTATTCTAACATTAAAAATTTAGTTGGCCAATTGCGCTCTAAAGGACAGTGCGCCATTAAGACCGTCTGCTCAAGAAATAACGGACGATGAAATTGCACTGAAGGCTCTTCTTAATGTACCTTCTGTACTAGAAACACTAAAAGTTAAACAAGAAGGTATAATCTTACTACTAGGAGAGCTTAGCCAGGTTGAATTTAACGTAACGGCGACACCCAACAATATGGTAAATGATTTGACCAACTTGCTGGAGGATCTTGCCGTAGAATGCGAAAATCTTACGAAGACCTCCAATTTAATGTAAGTTATTTATTTTTTTCTATTGATCGATAATTTTTAAAGAATCTGTGATTAATATTAAAATTTTTAGAAATAAAATTTTAAATGCTTTTTATATTTTATATTTTTTTAAGCAGTATCTCAAAAATCAATTTTCTACTGTAAAAATATTGAATTAATTCTTTTAATGTTTTGTATACATTTTCTAAAACTTAAATATTAATTTTTAGAAAAAATGTAAATTTTCTAATTAAATCAAATACATACAAAATAGAAAAATTAGAACTCGTGATATTATCTTCTAAGTTTTTCATAAATATTGTTCATTAAATAATTAATCAATTTTACTGGTGATTTCAGACCCAAAGTAGGTGACCTAATTTGCGGAAAATCCGAGGAACAAGAATGGTTTAGAGGAATAGTTATGACAACGAAACCAGTCGTAAAGTTGGCTGTAATTGATGAAAGTAGAATCATGACGCCTATTAAATGTTCGCCCGTGCCAGAAAAGTACAGAAACATTCCTAGTATGGGCTTCATTTGTAAATTTTTACCAAATACACCACTGGTACTTTTAATTTTCTATTCATTTTAATATAGTAATACCAAGGTAGCACATAGTGTTAATTGATTGATATAATTAATTCATAAAATTTTCAATTTTTCAGCCTACTAATAAAATAGATAATGGTACATTCTTGGTAAGCGAAATTTCTGATGGTTCAGTTATGTTGAAAATAACATCAGACGATGCAACATTTGTTGGTACAGCTACATTAAAAAAATGGATCCCTAAACCTGAACAGAAAGGCATTCAGGAGATACAATTAATTAGTGGACAAGAGGTAAAGCATACACTTTTTATTTTTATGTTTTGTTTAGTAAAACTTTAGTAAAGATTATTCAAACTATTTATTTCTATTAAATTTAATAATAATAAAACGTGGATATATGCAATAAATAAAATAAAATTAAACAAAATGTTTCTAATAGGTTCAGGTAATGGATGTATTTAGTCACAATATATTATATGTACGCAGCAAAGAAGCTAAGGAAGTGGAACGGACACATTTATTAGAACAAGAAGTTGCCAAATATGCCTTAAATAGTACGATCTTAAATATTTACTTAAAAGAAATTATTTCATGATTTTTAAATAATAAATATTAAAACTTATAATATTACAGGAAAACCTCTTACTGAAATGCCTGTTGTTGGACAAATGGTTTTGTCACATTATCAACTAGACGGTAATTTTTATCGAGCAATCGTGACAAAAGTAGAAGGACAGAAAGTATTGGTTAAATATATCGATTATGGAAATGACGAGGAAACTGATTTAAAAAATCTTTTCGAGTTACCAAAAGACTTAAAGGAAGTACGTATTTTAAGTTATATAGTTTTAAAAGATATTCATTCGCAATTTTAAGAAAATTCATTTAAACAGCGATTTTTATGATAATTGTTCTAGTGTCCTGCAAGTATACTAAAAGTTAAATTGCAAGATATAGAGGATAACATTCCATTAACTCAAGAAGCAACAGATTATATTACGGAAATCATTGGTAGTCAAGAAAATTTGAGTTGCATCTTCACTGGTCATCCATTTAAGGATGGAGTTCTTTTGAAAAGAGCAAATAATGAAAATGTAAATGCAACATTGAAAAATCTTTTAAAACGTTCTTGGGAGAAGGAAAATAAAGAAGAAGGTAAATTATTTAATTAAAATAAAAGATTCACAACATTTCAAAATTTTATAAATATTTCTTAGTATTAAATTTCTTAAACTAGTGAATTATTCTTAATTTTTATATATATTTTTATAGATAAAAAAGTTTATCAGATAGAAGATTTGCCAATTTTCAAATTAGGAGATGTTGGAGATGACGTTGAAGCTATTGTTCTCTTTCACTATCCAACTGATCTTGGTGTTGTATTAGGGCCAAATGATATGGTTGCAGCTGAAGCTACTCAAGGACAATTGTCAGAGTCTGTAAGTACTATTTATTTTTAAATAAAAAAATCCAACTTTGATAAATTTCTAATTTAAATTTTGTATAAAATAAACAAAATTACTGTAATTACAGTTATTTCGTAACTATAATTTTATTCTATAAAAACATCTAAATTACCCATAATTTTTAAGAATTTCAATTTATATTTTGCTTAATTTTTATTTGACAGATCACAAAGTATGTAGAAACAACGACGGAACATTACATTCCAAGAGATAAGGAACTTTGCATCGCAATGTACATGGATTGTTATTATCGCGCACTTTGTCTTGATTCGAGTGCAACTCCTACAGAAAGTCGAGTTTTCTTTATTGACTATGGCAACACGGAATTAGTTAAGCACACAGATATTCGTATCTTTACAGAAGACTTCACTAAACTCGCACCTTTTGGAATACTTTGCAACATAGAAAGTGAGTAGTATTTTTTTTAATAAGCTTTTAATTCCAAATTTAATTTACAATTTTTCTACCGTCTTAATAGATAGATCTGATAGTAAAAACTAAATCGAAAACTTATTTTTTTTTATGATAAAAAATATATAAATATTAAATTATAAAAAATCCGTATACTATTTTACTTCTGTATACAATTTTACTTTTTGTTTAATAATTTTTTCTATTAGTTATTAATTTTGAAAAATTTGATTTTTTTACAGTTCCTCAGAATAAACAGAACCCAAAACTAGCGGAGCGAATAACTGAACTGGCTCCTGTAAATGAAATAATTACTCTTAAAATTATTAGTGTATCCGAAGATACGACACCTAACATCGATATTCCATCAGTACGCGTAAAACTGACAGAAGAAGGACTGCTATAATAGTTTCTTATAAAATCAAAAGAAATATTTTTATTTTATTACTGTATAAAAGTCGAAAATCTATCAGAAGATAATTTTTATTTTTTTAGTCTGAAAGAAAGAACGACAGAAGTCTTTAGAAAAGGTTGACGTTTGGTGAACAAGTTCCAGAGGATTGTTAATCATTGAATGTTATTTATAAAAGAGCTTGTACCAACAATTAATTATAATTTTGTTAAAAGTTAAGATTTTGTTAGAAAAAGCTAAATTTATTTTAAAGTAAGATATTTTAATTCGTTTTAAGCTGTAGCTCTAATTTAACTTTTAAATGATAATTTAAATTCTTTTATAATTTTTTTTTTATTAATACACATTGTAACACTGTGGTTAGAAATTAAGAAGTTATTTTATAAATAAAAATTTTTTTAATGAGTCGCAATTTGCCTTTTATTTCAAACTGCTTCAAAGTTTCTAAAAATACAGTCTGTTGATAAAATTTTAACTGATATTCTATATATCTTAAAAATAAATTAATTTTGTTAATGATATTTAACATACTGTTTTTCGTATAAAAAGAATTTATAAGATAAAAGGATAATAATTGCATAGCAGTTAATAATTAATCAGATTCTAAAAAAAAATTAAATCGATTCCTAATCGTCATATCAACGTTAAAACTTGCCGCGCTCTGCTCACGTGACCACATTTTAACGTTGTTCACACCAGAGGGCATTTTTCTGTTCCAACAGAAAAAGTATCTCCAAGTGTTTTTTCGATGGATTTGTAATTAAAGAATAAATAAATTAAATCTTATAAATAAATTTTAATCTTTTTATTTTTTAAAACGTAGCATAGATGCATCGCTACTCGAGTCTCATTGTACATAGTGAAATCTGTACATTATTAGAGTGCAGTGGTAGTGTAGTAATCACAGTGATTCATAACCAAATGAGACAAAAATGAGTTGCTGTTGTAAATATTGCATATGACTTGGGAGAGGAGAGAATCACGCGGAGGAGTTCACAATGAGCGTTCAGAGCAGGTACCCTTACGAGGGTTTACTTCATAAATATACAAATGCTATGAAAGGATGGCAGTATCGCTGGTTTATCCTCAGTCCGGAGACTGGCGAGCTCCACTATTTTCTTAGTGAATCTGAAAAGAATCAAAGACCCAGATGTTCAATTTATCTTGCCGGTGCTGTGATTGCTCCCAGTGATGAAGACTCCAATACCTTCACTGTCAACTCTGCAACAGGTACGTGTCAAATTTGACAGGGTAGATTTATAACATCTTTACTGATCTAATATTTTGAACTATTCCTTTTTTGGTAATTTCTATTGGATTAGGTAATCAGTTGTATTATGATTTATAAGAAATAATAAATAATAAGTTTATAATTTTGTTAGTTAGTGCGTAGTAAAGACATCGATATTTTTATTATTTTTTAATAAAGATCACAAAATTGTATCTGTTGTTTATCCAATGATTTGATAAGAATATAAAAGTATTATCAAATAATATAGTAAATTGCATAAATCAATTTTCAATTAAGATAACTCATGTAAACAAATCTTTTCAAACAGGTGATATGATAAAGCTGCGAGCGACGGACGCGCGGGCGCGCCAAGAATGGGTCGACAAGCTCCGCGCCGTCACCGAGATGTACACGCGAGCGATCGCCTCGAGTCATCCGCCTTTGCCTCCTCGCGAGCATTCAGGCAGCCTTCGTGCCAATCCCGTTGCCAAGCTCGAGGTCCTCGACGCATTTGCCAACTGTCGGGAGCAGCTGAACCGAGCCGAGAAGCAGTCCCAGTCGCTGGCCCAGGCAATCGAGGCCTCGGCCAGCCTGAACCTTGACCCGGAGCTGCTGCTGCTCAAGGCCACTGCCTACGCCACAGTCTACACCCTGAACCAATGTCTCAACATTCTGTACCAGTAGCGAGCCAGGGGGAGGCGGGTTGAATCCAAGATCAATGGGGGACTGTGGTGGAGATGCGTCAAAGACAGGGAGAACAAGGATTGACGTGTGAGATTGATCGACTGCCTCCGTAGCATGAGTGGGATGGTGACTGGTGCGACATGATACGAGTGCTCTTCTTGTAATGTGGTTCGATAACAGGTGTTTCTTAGTTTGAATAGGTGAAAATTACTGGGATATTGATGTGGTTTGGGTTTGCGAGTCAGTGGCCAGGCAGTAGTTTTCACTCGTTTAATTAGAAAATAGGATTTTGGACAAAACAGATATTAAGATTTATCAAGAGATTTATCAAATTGCCTGCATTGTCAAAAACGACCATTTTATTTATCACATGAAAATTTTTTTAGATATTAATAGAAAATTTAGATTTATTTTTAATGGTTTTGATACAAATATCAATTTTTAATTATCTGTTCATAGTTTGTTAAATAAAATATTCAAAAGAAACTGTAATTTTCAAAATTAATTATAGTTATAATAGAAACTTTTATAGAAATTTTTCATGTGATAAATAAATATAGTCTGTATTAGATATAGAACAAATTCTTTGAGAATTCTAAAGATAATTTAGAATACCAAGAGTAATTTCTAAAAGATTTTTCCTCTAAAAACTAAAAAATCTTATACAACATTCTTCGCTAAGAAATTTTTTTATTCAAAAGTGCATTTATATATTAGGATCAGTCAACAGCAGAACATTGATTCTTTTGGCTAATTAATATATACAACATATAAACAATGTGAAACCAATAAAACATAATTAAGGAGTAAGATACCAATAGATTAATACAATATTTTTTATGAAATCAAATGGAACTTCCAAATTCGCTGAGTGCATTAAGTATTTCTTCTTACATTTTGTAGAACGTAATAAACATGTGTAATATACTTAAAGTATATATCAATTTATCAGATATATATTTTATTAGACTTTGTTAAACTCGAATTTCCACGAGAAAATATCTTATATTAATAATGTTTTGCATTTAATTGTTCGAGGTGTTTTTTGGTAAAATTATTAGCTAAATTTGCTTAATTTTTCCAAGACATTCCTATGCTATGGAGGTACTAATTGATATAATATTGATTAATTTGTTGTTAATTTATATATTATTTTATTATTTTAAGCTTTTACAGAATTTAACTTAATATAAATTCGCTAGGAAGAACTGAAATTATATGCTTAAAAACCTTTTGAAAGCAGGATTAGAAGGATTCATACTTTTTTCAATGATGTAATAAGTAGTTAATAGAGCTTAGCATTTTTTTAGAAGATTTTTTTTCATTGTAAAGTTTAGTATAGTTGTTTGCCTATTTCTTTCCAAAACTATTAAATATTAATATTAGTATTAATAAGTTTTTAGAAAAATTTACATCATTTTTAAAAGTATTTCGAATACTTGCCCTTTGAAATTTCATATCCTTCAAAAAGCTGCTTGGATATTTTGAGATTTGATTGAGAATTATGTAATGTAACGTTAAAGCCTCCCATGACTAATTTAAATAATTATTAAATTCTCTAAAAAATAATTATGTAAGTAATCACATATTCTAAAGCTCAATCACTGTAGCTCCTATAGCTTAATTTTAAAAATCAAAAAAACTAATATTACATTCGCGCTTTTAACAAGCTTCGGTAGGGTATTGAGAAAGTACAAAATATTTTCCATTAAATAACTCTGTATAATCCAATACTTTATTCTTGTTTATAAGTTATTAACTTAAGGGTCGCGCGAAAATGAATATATGTGTCATAACGTCCCCTACATATCATTGTTTTACCACGAACAGGGATAAAGAGAGTAATTATGCAAAAAATACCTCTGCCTTCCAAAAACTTTTGTAAAGCTTTTTTCGTCGTTTTCTTTGTTAAGCCGTGCGCGTCTTTTGTAAAGTTTAAGAAAGCCTTGTTTATTTTTTACCGAACTATTATGTATATGTGCTGCAGTCGACTTGCGGGACAATCCTCCTTTCAGTGTTACTCTAGATTCTTTCTTTGTAATGACGATGTAAAAAAAAATATATATATATAAAAACGAAACGAGAGTAAGAACACCCGATAATCTCTAAGCGAGGGCGTCCATGAAAAACTCAGACATGTAGATACGTATTTTGTATGTAAGTGTACAGTGTTCAGAAAATAAAAAGTGACCGTTAACAGCTATTATTAATCCTGTCTTTTATTTATAAAAGTAAAATAGTATAATGATTAATAAAAATTTATTTTTTGTGTTTAAGGACTATTCTCTAATTCAATGAGAACGCAATTTGCAAATAATTTTCAGCAAAAATAAATTATTGCCGTTTGTGTCAAGGTTTATTTAAAACGCATTTTAAAAGATTTTAATAATTAAATTATTATTTATTTATTAATTTATTATTACCAGTAGCAATTAAATTACATTTACATAAAAGGTAAATCCGCAAAGGAAAATATAATTTCCTGTATGCGGTACTGGACTTAAAACTTATTTAAACTAAATTAAAAACTAATTACAACGAAATAACAATTTTTCCATTATATCTGGAGAGAAAAAAGTTTGATAGTTTTGTATGATTGAAATAATCAGGTATTTATTGCTAGGGAAGGGTAGATCAAGATTGCAAATTTTCGCTTATATATGTACATAAGAAATTGATGTGTTCTTAACAATCTTTTATGCGATCGTGCCTCGCCCTTCTATATAGCATTAATTTTAACAATGAAAAATAATATAAAAACATGATATAAATACTATGCATATGTGTAGTTGATTTTATTTGATTTTTTTCAAATTAAAATAATCCAACGTGTGTTCAAATTTAAGCCGATTTTCAAATGTTTTATATTTTTTAAATGCTGTTTATGAAGAGTGTGGATTTAGTTCATTATTCAATAAAAAAAATTTCATTTCATTTTATAAAAATGAGTGCTATATTTTTATTTTTTTTCTTATGGTGACAGCCAAAAATTGAGTGATGATTGTATTTATTACGAATTAAGTATATTTCATTTATTTCAACATTGAGTTATATTTTAAAGATGAAAAAACTCAATTTTCTGCCAAAAAAGTCATTTGAATCTACCGAATAATCCAGAAAAATTTTTAAAATTAAATCCCTAGATTCACCCTCCAAAACCGTTTTACTACAATCCAATGCCATCCTCCAATAAAAACCCACGTGCTCAGCTCACATTCCACCAAAGAACAATCCTCGCCTCTAAAAATAAAACCCATGCATCCTCCTTAAAAATTCCATCCGCGTCCCTCCAGGAATTATCAATTCCTCGTCCTCTATCCATATCCACTCCTTCGAACCAACCCGACGCTCCATCCTACATTCTTCAGACACCGCGATGTATTCCAAAAGCGCGGGCACAACAGCCGCGCGCGCGGCATACGAAATTCGCGAACTCGCCGCCTTGGTATGGTTTCGCCTCTTTTTTTTTTCCTTTCAATGAGCAAATAGAGGCGCGCAACTCGCGGAGGCTGCGAAGAGGGAGAGACAGAGCGGTAGGTCCTATTGCCAAGGTCGCAGGGGAGCGCGGATTTAGGTGAAGGCGAGCGAGACTTTTACCTGGCCGCTGATGATGCGTGAGCGCGAGGAGAGGAGAGTTTTGAAGCTCAGTTTCGCACGGAGCGCCGAGCCGCGCGAACTCGGTTTTTTTTTTTTGTTTTGGGTTTGTTTTTTGAGGTGATAGGTAAGGTTGATATATAAGGTTTTGTGTGCGGGGTTTTGTTTTGTGGTTTGAGCGAGCTTGGGTGGTTTAGGTATTGGTAGATTTAGGTTTTTCCGTTTTGGTAAATAATTTTGGAGATCGTGTATGCTCAGTTTTTATAATGAAGTATAATTACGTGCGTCCCGATTATATTTAAATGATTATTATTGTAAACCGTGAGTGTTTGTCGAAAGGTATAGAGGACCAATAGAATCGGATTAAGCAGGTGAATTAAGTTTATTGGCTATTATGGTACGATTTCATAAGACTAAATACGAAATTGTAAAAATTCATTTTCCAGCTTATATTATGATAAAAGTATATATATAACTAAAGGTTTCCATTACGATACGAGTTCGTGAACTAGATGATTCACGAACGAGCGCAGTTTGTTTTTTGTCAGCTAAACGAGGCTACCAAAAGCACAAGTTCAAGGGAATCAACTATGCGCACTTGTATCGCTTACTTTTTTTTAACTGAGTAAACAAGACGCTCGACTTCTCAAGTTTGCTTGTATTCTATAACGCTTCTCAAATTGAGTTAATTGAGTTAAAAACTGCTATTTTCGGTACTGCTGAACGTTATTCTCGCCTCGGCTAAGTGAGGACGGAACCACATCTTTACCGATTTTTGCCGATTATTGATGATACTTTTTGACGCGAAGCAAACAAAGCTTGATTATCGTGCTTTCAAGCACACTCGCAAAACCGAGCTTTATACACAATCTAAAATTTCCAAAACCATTTCAAACAACTCCCACAAAAAATCCTTCCCCATCTCTAAACTCCCAACTCTCCTACAAACCCATGACCTCCACCGTCTCAAAACCAATTACAGCTCGCTCTCCGCAAAACACTAAAAACCTCGAATGCCCAAGCTCAGCCGTAGCCATGAGCTACTCCGACGATCCTAGCCCCGCGGGCCACTACGGCCCGATAATATCCATCGGCCGCGAGGAGGTACTCCTCGACAACCAGAACTCAAAGCCCAGCTCCAAACCCGGCAGCAACAAACGCTCCCACGGCTTCCATCTCGTCAGGTCCAAGTGGGATCCGTACCCCTGGATCGGTTCCGTCGAAAGCTCGAGCAGTGCTG
Organism: Eupelmus urozonus; assembly: GCA_900480035.1. Taxonomy (NCBI): domain Eukaryota; kingdom Metazoa; phylum Arthropoda; class Insecta; order Hymenoptera; family Eupelmidae; genus Eupelmus; species Eupelmus urozonus. The sequence goes on along the minus strand of UELX01000359.1, from coordinate 1,363 downwards.
ACGTTTCCGGTCTTAGGTAAGCGAGAGATTTTTTTATACTTGCTGTTAATGATTGCGCTGATTGGTGACCTTCGGGCACGGTTGAATGTTGGAATTATTGTTGTAGAGATCGGAGAGAGCGTCGGCAAGCTGGCTTTGAACTTGTTTACTGCTGCGAGATTGAATAATGTAATAAGCTGCGAATGTTTTTGTTATTACGCGGATGGAATACTTTAGGAGCGATGAATCTTTTGTAGTGGAGTAGAGAAAAGGGAAAGGGAAATGAAGATGATGGATTGAGAAATCATTTTTTAACGTTTTTATGCTCGATTCAAATGGTCTTTGCGTTATCATTAAATAAACATTGTATGCTCGCAATTGCGTAAAATATTCGGTCCCACCAATGCAAGCGATTACATAATTTTTACGATCACCTCATTAACTACTTATTACCTTTTTATTTAACTATATCCTAACAATCTTACCCTTGCATTCACTTACATTTTATAAAGGACTTGCGTTATACATTTCCACATCATCATCACGATGACTCGCGAATTTTATGACGCAATTCGCTTTGTACGCCGCGAGACCTCGGCGTCTTTGTAATTTCACTCGACGCACCCATATTAAAACTAAATTAAAACTCCATCAACCCGTTCTCCACTGCACAAAGGTCAAACGCATATAACATCGCGAAAATCAGCTGCGACTCATCATTCGTAAATCCGCGCTCTTCTCCTTGATATATACTGTAATCTTTGTGGCTTAATAACAGATCGGGGGACTGTCTGCTGGAGATCGACGGCAGGGACGTTTTGGGCTTGGAAATGAAGGATATCGCTTACTTGATTGGGAAGAACGATCGAGTTAGTTTGAGCGTCTGGCGGAGACCGGCCAAGTCGAATTCTCAGGCGGGCAACGCTGATTTTGATTATCTGGAGAAGGATAGTAGAGAGTCGACCGATTCCAGGGATCATACGGTGAGATGTGTTTTGTAGGAGAAAAATATAATGGTGTTTTGGAGTAGGGTAATGAAGTTTGTGGAATTGATTGATTCGGTAGATAAATGGGGCGATTTGGCATTGGAAAAAGTAACGTTTAAGATATTTTATTGATATTTGATTATTAAAGCACTAATAGTTATTAAAATTTTAATATATTTATTACAAGATTTTTTCTGTCGAACGAATATCTATCCTATTAGTATTATAGTATTATGACAAAAACTTTTCGTCCATTGATTATTTTATTTATTTAGAAAATGAATTATTTATAAAATTCATAAATATTTTTCTTACAAAATCCGTGGAAAATCCGTATAGTACCGTCATGTTAAATTTTTACCGCATGAATTTCAGCTGCGAATCGTTGTGTTTTATAA